>JAZGTJ010013030.1:0-15356 GCA_036877575.1 Botia almorhae
GGATGCAGCTGCTCGGCCATGGAAACCCATTCCATGAAGCTCTTTACGCACTGTTCTTGAGCTAATCTGAAGGCCACATGAACTTTGGAGGTCTGTAGCGATTCACTTGCAGAAAGTTGGCGACATCTGCACACTATGCGCCTCAGCATTCGCTGACCCCACTCTGTCATTTTACGTGGCCTACCACTTCGTGGCTGAGTTGCTGTCATTCCCAATTGCTTCCACTTTGTTATAATACCACTGACAGTTGACTGTGGAATATTTAGTAGCGAGGAAATTTCACAACTGGACTAGTTGCACAGGTGGCATCCTATCACAGTACCACGCTGAAATTCACTGAGCTCCTGAGAGTGTCCCATTCTTTCACAAATGTTAGTAGAAACAGTCTGCTTGACTAGGTGCTTCATTTTATACACCTGTGGCCATAGAAGTGATTGGAACACCTGAATTCAATTGTATGGATGGTTGAGCGAATACTTTTGGCAATATAGTGTATATGTAGCTTATATAAATAGTCCAATCGTGGTTGGTTGTTTTCTTTTTAAGCTGATGATAAAAGGACACATTAGCGTTTACACTACAAATGGAGTGCTGAATACGCATTTTACAATCTCTCCAAATGTGATTTGAGTAATCCAATCACAAAACATTTTGGAACCCATATACACCTTGTGTTTTTTTCTGAGCCACATGTGATCGGATCACCAGACAGATCTTAACACTAGGCAATAACAGTTTCCAGGTCAGTATTATCGTACACGTGTAACGTCGCATTGTTGTCTTTTTTTTGTTGACCTGTGCAATACGTCTGCAACATAAAGATTCTCGGGTGCTGGCGGCCGTCAGAGATGGATGATGATGGGATCTGGGCTTCTGCCAACCCCAGCTGTACGATAACTCAAGCAAAGCCTTGCCCTCAATACATTTTCCATTATGAATAAGTCACTCACACACACACAGCTGGCAGTCCCAGTCATATATAATTAACAACCTCTCAGCATCCTCCAGGAAAGAGAGGTAGAAAAGGATGATGCATAGCTTTTTGTCTCCCTTGGGGTGTAGCACAGGCAGACAATGCTATTGATTTCTGCCCGGGCAAGAGGCACTTGGATCCATTTAGCAATTGAGCCGGGCTTAATGAACACAGACACAGCTTTATGCCTGCACATTGAACTTACCACACACACCAAATCTCCATCTTCACATCTGAAACGTTTATTTTAATGACTTGATGAATTGAAGTGTTGGGATTTATAAAAATATGGAGCAGTTATCCTGTGTTACAGTTTATGATGATTTGATTTTCCCCTCCACCTTTACTGATGACAGTATGCAATATTTGGTCACTTTACTTAAATAAGGTCAAACACTTGTAGGCTTAATATGTTACAGTATAATGATGTTACAAAAAGGGAGACTGTGACATCGATGCAATGTAAGAACAAAGAAAAGCAACAAGACCAACATATATTTGATCTCAATTCAACTTCTGTGGCTGTTAGTTGTGAAACCCTACAGTCGGCTTTACTTTAATCCGATAAGTGAATCTAAAGTGTGAGTGAAGTGAGCTCAGATAACACTGAGTTGTGTATTCAGCACAAAAGATTTCAGTCAGGACGAGACCGTCAGTCAAGCCTTCTTGAGGCATTATGGGATGCCTGCATCGAACCGACACATTTTTGCTGTCGTTGCAAAATGTAATTGACCTCGTCATCATGCATGTCATCTCCGTGGTCTGACCTATCTAGATACTATCTTAAGCCATCATAAATAAGCTTGCTTGTAATTCATAACTATTGACAATGCACTCTTCTTCTGGTCTCGTTGACATGCTGTAAGCAGTATTACGCAGTGCGCTATCAAGTTGTAATCTGTTCTAGATCTGTTTACATTATATGGTGCCTAACATTGCAGTAGCATCACATGCATGCTCACTGCAACACGTGTGTATTAGTAGCAAAGTACAAATTTTAGTACAAATTAGTCTTTGTACTGGCTCTGCAGCAGCAAAGTAAGCAGATCTTGTTCCTCTAAGACCAAGTACATTATCTTGTCATAACCATTAACATGCTCAGATTTATTCAGTGGCCATGACTAATAATAGCTACTTTACTAAAATGTATGATGATGCTGAATAATATCCTGTATAATACCAGTTAGGAGGATGTCTGGGGTAGCCATACCAATGAGCCTGTTAGGAAACACAAAACAGGCTGACAAATACTGTGCAATCAAGCTGATATTGTGCTTGTGCACACAGATGTCACGGGTGTCTTATTTATATGTGGCTAAACTGGAAAACCCCAATTAAAAGATGAAGAAAAATCCCATCTTTCTACCTTCTCATTTCTTTTCACGCTTGTCTTTTCACACTTTAGTCACCTGCTGTCCTAAAAAAGTCTTTGGCTTTATTGCTTCCTCTCTATCTCTCCCAACTCTCATTTTCTTTCACTTTCTGTCAGTATCTGTCATGTTCATGTAAATCACAGGCCGGTCGGTTAGTAATACTGAAAGAAAGGTGTTGTCTGGAGCGGAAAGACGCAAAGACGCAATTCAATTTGGTTTCTTACACTTTCACCAAACATAGTTCCTCTTGTCAATGTTTAGGGGGGGGTGTCTTTAACCTAAATCAACACAGGTTTATGGTCGTGCCACTGTGACCTTATTAAACCTCTTCCACCACGCAAAATGCTAACTTCCTGTCGCACTTAAACCCGTTCACCCCTGCTCACAGGATGTACCCTGTGATGTACTTGATTTCAACTTCATACTGTGATCATTTATGAATTATTGTGCCAAGACCCAGTCAGATTTTAAAGGGCTTTAATTAGTTCTCCAGTAGATTTATTGGGGATGATACTCCCCTGTGGCCTCAGACAAGGGCAGGATAGAAGTTAATTGTTCTATGAAAGAACTTTTATTAGCTGTGTAATGATGATTAGAGTGATACTAATGTGGCGCGTTGCCACCCAGTGAATAAAGGTGAGGAAGAGAAAATGGTGGTTAGTGTCAAAAGTGTTCGGTTGTTTAGGTTGTTTTTATTTAAAGTAGTACAAAGTTGTGCATCATAATGAAGTAGAATGCTTTAAAAATATGGTGTTTATTGCAACTGGCAAAAATGGCTATATTAATGGCTATAATAATTAATATGGCTATATGGCTATATAAATGGCTATATTAATTTTATATAAATTAATATTATATCATAATTACATAGCTAGAGGAAAAAGTCAATATGAACGTAGCATCACACGTCAAACCGTGGCACCCACACAAAACTTTGACTTAAGCTTTTGCATAAATGATGAAATTGAAAGTGGAAATTCTCCACTTTAGTCAGTAAAATGAAGTTAGTAACGTCTCTTGACCTTTAAGAAAGAAAAATGTGCATTTCACTTACTTGTGTGGGAGAGCTGCGTAGAGAAATGATAGACTGATTCTGTTGGCACTTTATAAAGCATGATTATGAGTCATGAATATGCAGTTATCACTGAAAACTGTAATTACATTCCATTAAGTACATCATACAAAAATATTTATGAAATGAGTTTATTTTTAACAAGAGATAATAATGTTCAATAATGCTGGTTCTTTGACATGATGATAACAGATGATCATTTCTTTTTTTTTCCATTTTATCCCGAACTGATTTTCCCTTAGTCAGTGGAAGTATGTTTAAAAAAGAAATAAAATCCCCATGTATTCAAAGCCTAATTAAAAACATCTGGTGGAGCCTGCAAACAGGTCTCCTGATGAAACATTTGTGAATGTGTTTATATTGCTGCTCATTCAGTGAATAACGGGCAAACCTCCAGTCTTATTAATTTAGTTCATTCAAGAGGATGATCGTCATTTTAATATTTGTAGAAATGTCTTTATATCAAATAAATAAATGAAAGCCACAAATCTTCTCTTGGGACAGGACCCACTGAGGCAAACCTGGCTTGTTTATAGTTTATGTCAAACACACACAATTATTTATTTTCTCTCTAGGACAAGTTATCATGCTTTCCTCAACACTGAATATACTGATTAGTTTGTCATTTCCTTATTTTGATATCCTTTGCCAAGATCTGTTTAATATCATGGTTGTTACTCCTAAACAGCAATTATGTGGACATGGCTTTTTCTCAGATATTTCACCTGAGGAAAACACCCAAAAAAATCTCACGTCTCGATATATTTCCTAGAATTTCAGAAGAAATCTCAAAAATGTGACAAACTGAGCTCAGATTTGCCAAGTCGGCAAAATTAAAGGTCAATATTTCAGGATGAACTCAAATTTGCCTCATCATCTATCAATTTCCAAAACTGTATTACCTATACAATCCACAATAATTGTATAGCCGCATACTCAATTTATTTCAACAATTGTCTCAATTTGACTCATTTTTTATCCTAAGCAATTTTATTGCTTTGGACTCATTTCTTTTCATTTCAAGCTTTCGTTTCAATTGAGCACAGATCCGTCCTAATGATCAAGAACAACAACACTTTCTCTTTCAAGCCCATTACATGCAGGAACATCCAGAAAGGATGCTTTAACCTGTGAATAATGGTTAAAACAAAGGAGGCATTCTATTCATTCCAGACCATTCATTTTCTTTACCGTAACCCTATGTAACTAGAGTTATTTACTGTAACTGTGTTTACGGTAGTCATACTGTAGCTAGATTCCTGACATCTTTGGATAAACGATTTTAGGAGGTGTCCAGCACGGTAACAATTGGAACTCTTCTGCTGCATCACCACTCTGCCAAACACATCTATAAATGTTCATTATTGTCGGTGATGCCCACAGAGATAGAACCATTAAAGGTCTCCATTAGTGAGCGTGCACTTTTGTCAGTATATAAGTGTGTGGTATAGTCGGATTAGTCACAGAGCGTGTTGATTAATGCTCAGCAGAGCTTGTATATAATGAGCCATTAAGTTGTGTTTTAGTGTCAGAAGGCTAAAGAAAATGTACAACTTCATGCTAGACTGTGTCAGAACAAAACATGCTCAGATGGTTGTGTAAATTATGGGCATGTGCATTTGGTTTTTTGTGTTTCTCGGCTCTGATTGCACAAGGCAAATAGGCTTTTAAAAGTTAATAGCCAGTTAATGGGATGTTAACAGTTAATAATTACTGAGGAAAGCAAACCTGTCAAACTGTAGGCTTTGTTGATTGGTGTCATCACATCCAAAAGCGCTACACAGTACAGTAGGATTGGCATAATTTAAATCAATGGCAAGCGTTTCGTCTGCGACAGTGGTGAAATAAGAGCTGGTAATGACATTGCAATTTCATATGCTAGTAATTGCATGCACGGAAATTAACTGCACTTATGCAACAACATCTTTTGTGTGTCGGGGAAGTTAAATGGGAGAAGATTAGTCAGCTAGTTAAGAAACAATATGACATCTCTTAGTACGGTGACATTAGTTTTATAATAAAATACCTTAATTACCATAGTCACTATCTCAAAATCTTTAATTAATCAATATGTAATATTCTTAAACAGTGTAACAAGATTTCAGAAGCATTCTGTCATTATTTATCTATGACGTCAGTGCTAATGCTAATTTACAGCAGACCATTTGAAAGAAAAGTCACAGGTATAATCTCCTTGAAATCAAAATGTTTTCTTATAGACAGTAATGAGATGACATCCTAGGTCTTCGGTTTCTTAGAATGTTCTCCTGAGAAGACCCGAGTAATCTTACGTTTCTCTTCCTGAGTTTTAGAAGAGATCTTAAGTAAGTGGGATCAAATCCACCAACATATAAATCTGCAATCAAAAGATTTTTAGAGATTTTAGCATGAGCTCAAACATTTCTTATTTTGTAATTTTATCGAAGACCTGTTTTATCTAAGCTATAAAGCTACATTAATTCTATAGCTCTGTTCTCCTACAATGTCAACAATTCTCATATGTGTTTATTTTTACTCTTCTGGACACTTCTTCTCTAAAAGTTCTCTAGACTGCATTAGGAATAACTAAAGTATCACAGTGTCTTAAGTAGAATCTATGGTAACTGAGATGCATTTTTGTAAAGGTTGAATGTTGAGCTGGTGAGTTGAATGTTTCTGTCATCGTAGCTTTGTAAGCAGCTTGGTTCTGTCAGAAATGCTCCACTCAGCAGCAGAGTGTGTGTCTGTGGAGACAGAAGTTAGGACACACACCACAAAGCATATCTTGCGCTGTCATCCCACTAACCGCCATGTCAGGTTTGCTGCGCAGTGCAGGAACACACATTTTAAACAGCACTGCATTACACACCATTATCAGGACTTCTGTTGCTCAGTCTGAGCTGACAACCGCATTTACCGATGTTTAATCGATGTTTGCTGAGATATTGTTGATTTTAAGCAGGTTTAAAGGTCTACAGGCATAGAACGACCCAGCACATCTTTGCAGGCATAGTGAAGCTGTAAAGAAGGCCCTTATTGGGTTTGTTTATTTTTAGGGTCTGCAGTGAATCTGCCTTTACTGTCTGAAATCTGAAGCTACTGGTTAGGGCCGATACAGAGTGCAGCACTAATTATGAGGACATCAGGTCAATGTCTTTTATTTCAGGAAAATTACTGCTTTGTTCATGCTGGTCAAAAGCTAGGAAGAGAATAAGAGTACAAGAAAATAAAGAATGGAAGAGAAAGAAAGGGGTTCTAATTCAATATATAATTTAATCCCTCCAATGAGAGAATATGTTTTCCTGATACCTTTTAGCTGTTTTAGATTAAAGGTTCTAGCACACCTTGCACCTTAAATATGTTCAACCTCCAAACAGCTTGCTTATTTCTCTATGTTAAGCTAAGAAAGAAGCATGTTTTCTTTTATTAATAAAATGACACACTTCAGCTTTAACACTCAATCTCTGACTTTTCCAGTAGCTGAAGGCTTGACACAATCCTGGGAATGTGTGCTTCTCCATCATATCTAAATACTTTGATGAAAGAACTACATTTTGGTCTTCTGCTTTGCCCAATCTGCTTTGCTTATTAATATGAAATTGAATGTACAATCATTCTTTATTGTCTGGTGGAAGTGTATCCATTAAAAGCTACATTCTCAGTCTAATCGGCTGGTTTCAGATTAGTCTCAGTTCTCCACTGGTCTTCCAGCCTCATGTGCAGGCAAAAGTAGAACGCCAGCGACAGCTGTCGGAAACTCATCATGGAGCTCCACTTTTGATGTTGTGTGGGAGTGTTCCTCGCAAAACCAGTTAGCTGCCACGGTTAACAGGATTGATAAAGGGCTGTGGAAAAAGTAGAAAGGGATGGAAGAAAAAACAAGACGCAGTTCTTCCTTGCACCTTCCTTACAATTCCTTGCACCTCTCAGCAATTTTAATTGGTAACACGGATGAGAGTAGTCATTTGTGGTAAGTCTGTGTGCATATGCATCATCCATTTCTCTGGTATGAAATGCACACATCTGAAAATCCCGGCATGGAAAGACAGCACATTGCAGTTCTGAAAGTGTGTTTGGAATCTTCTGAACCTTGCAACCACATCTGGAATCATTATTCTTGGAAGACAGGTCATTATGCTATGAAAGCAGCAGAGAAAGCATATTTAGAGCGAGGAGAAGAAACAAAATAAAAACAATAATTGGAAGCACTTTCAATTTGCAACAGTTTTTAATTGAATTCATTACATGCTATCAAATTTATCACATATATCCATATTTACTGAGAACCCCCCCAAATAGTGATGATTAAGACATTGTGGCAGGTCATTGTTTATTGCTTATTTCCAAATCTATCACTGGCCTAGGGTCCACAGTAATCTGTTTTGCAATCAAATTTGTAACATTTCTTTTAATTCAGTTAAGCCCTATTAAAAAGAGCTGTACTTTGCTTTATACAGACGACTGGTGATTTAAATGTAGTGCTTTGCACAGATGCAGTGCAGCCAGATTCTACCTGCCTTTGTCTTTTTCGTGGTAACCACAGTTGCCTCCCACACATGCATGCATGTGCACACACACACACACACACACACACTCACTCACACTGCAGTATAGGATCTGAACCCACATGCCGTGTGGTCTGATTTTCTATGAGAGCAAGTAAGAGATAGAGAGAGAGAGAGATTTAAAAAGAGGGAGGTTGTCTGGCCCACTGGTTCCATTCTCTTGGTTGAGGAGTTTCCATTTGCACACACCATTTCCAATGACTGAAGACAGCTTTCCATTTCAACATTTTAATTTGGGCAGCAATAAACTGTCAACCCTTTGTCAAGGCTCACAGCTTTTACAGACTCGCGCCGAATGAAAGATCTACCACGGTTACCGCCACACGCAACCTTCCTTGAATGCAGCAGAGTTTTGAACGTCTGCAAGTTTTCTACTCAGGTACATCATCTGTACGGAGAACACAAACCGCTTATTTTACCCAGTCAGGAGTTAAATCAAGATGACAAGGGTAAGAAATTTTAGACCTCTGTCTTTGTGGATTATAGTTTGCCTAAGGTGCAGTCATTGGTTGTTGTGGGAGCAGGGGGGGATTCTGGCTGCAGGGGCCTCACCACAAGAGGCATACGGGGCCAGTCCTGGCTGAAAGAGGGATGGAAAGAGCAGCGTTGGCTGCAACTGAGGCTGTGTAGGAATTGTTTAGTCATGCACTGATCATTCTGTGAGCAGAAGTTGACCCCGGACAATTTAAATAGCTAAGTGTGTTGTGGAGAAGACTGTTGGCAGAGGCTGAAAGTAGAGATTGTTTCGTTTCCAAAGCAATTAAAATCTGCCTGATTCAGAGCTTAAGCATCCTCTCTCTGTCAGTGTTTCTCTTGTCCCCCCCACCTCCACTCTTAAAGGGATAGTGCACCAGAAAATAAAATTTCTGTCATTATTTACTCAAATTGTTTACTCATTTAAATTCTCATAAAAAATTATATTCCATATAATGACCTCCAGAATCGACAAAAACACCAAAAACATTCTCAAGGCATTGTGCGCTTTTTCCTAAGCACTTTGAAGTATGTATGAACTATGATAGCTGTATGTGAACAGTGTGTAAAAAACAATTCCACAGAAGAAAAACAAAAAATTATTTTGGAACAACATGAGAGGAAGTGAACAACAGAGACACAATACTCTTTTTTGGGCTTTATTTAAAAGTGACTGGATTTCAGGTTCAGAGACCATATGCATACCTTGGCAATGCTGCAAATGAAATTTCTTAAGAGGATCTTAAAATGGTGATTTCAGGTCTTGAAATGCTGAGCTCTGTTCCTGACTCATCATCATATTCAATCTGCATTTATTCAACTCAGCAGCGAGGCTGAATGCTAACCAAGGGTAGTGATAGTCACTTGGCAGCTGAAAAGCATCCGCCTTCTCTGTCAAGAATCCATGGTCCCAGTCAGAGATTAAACATGTCAGAGCATTGTTAAGAGCGATTGTCAAAGAGGCTTGATGGACGATCTGGGGTACGGGGGCAGGACACTTTGTGTTGATCCAGATTTTCAGAGACACTTAAGTTCCTTATCACACATGCAATGGTTTATCCACTTGGATGGGAGAAATAAGGGAAAAGGAGAAGGAAGAAGAGCTTAAGGTAATCTTTAAAACTATATGTCTGAAGATCACTTGCATCAGCTTCTCTGGTCTTCTGCATAAGAACCAATAGCAGAGACTGCTAAATCACCCTCTTAAGCTTGCAGTCAATATACCGCTGCGTGTGCATTGGATCATTGTTTAAAGTGTGAATCTGCACCTGTTTACAAGGGGTGTATGTTAAATGAGTGTGTGTGAATGCTATGACGACAGCTGATCCCCACATGGATCGTGTGGGAGGTTTGGGTCTTTGTTTTTCTTGGTGTTTTGTAGAAGCGAATGGTGGAGTTTTTTTGTTGTTGTGGGTAAGATCTGTGAGAAGGTGGTCACAGTGAGATACCTTGAACCTTGTATCTAGGGCCAAAATGAACTTTTGCATTGTTTATGTTCAAAAATATAGTTTGTGACTATGACAATGGAGTTATTTAGCCGTTTTATCTTGATCTGTTTGGGTCAAACTGCATAAATGTGTGTTTTTATACAGCCATTTATTTATTATTTATACATACATTTCGCTGTTGTAATGTAATAAACATCATTATTAGACAGTCACTTTGGTAGACAAGGGTGTGGCTGGACTATCATTTTATTCTGTCATCATATCTCAATTTTTCTGCCTTTTGGTGCTTGTCCAGTATTCATTTTGTACCCTACTTGTAGCTCAATATGTTTGGATGCATTGTATGTGTTTGGTGTGTTCTTGAAAGTAGTGTAGAAGCATTTGTCATTCATTTGACCCCTCTTTATCTTTCTGCACAGGGTGTGAGCGGTATGTCCGTGGATGAGAAGTCTGAAGCTCCCATGTACGTGTATGAGTCGACAGTGCACTGTACCAACATCCTGCTGGGTCTGAATGAGCAGCGGAAACAGGGCCTGCTCTGTGATGTCACCGTGCTGGTGGAGGGGAAGGAGTTTCGTGCACACAGGGCTGTTTTAGCGGCCTGCAGCGAATACTTCCTACAGGGGTTTGCCACCCAAAATGACAATGAACTGGTTCTCAGCATGCCAGAAGAGGTGAGGATGCACACATTATCATATTTATTCACTAACCAGTGACATGTTGTATATAATATATATTGTATATATAAAACTGCTGTGCAATCATAGCCAGTCTGAATATTTTTGATGTTTAATGTGCAGTTGGATTTTGGACCAATGAGAGTTGACAGTGGGCGGGGCTATCCAGCATGATGTGCAGAAATAGAAACCAAGTAATCAACAAAATACCCTGTTGCTCGTTGCCTGTCACAGTTTGTTGTCACACAAACTCATGAAAATATAAATAATGCTCCCCTTGTGAGGTCATAAATATGGGTATGAATGAGGTGTATGAGGCTACAGCCTGGCTATAATCACCATTCATAATTTGTATACCTACCATATGGCAGCGACCATTATTATGCCCATTTTTATGAGCATTTGCTCTGCCAGTCAAACACACACTCTCACGCACACATGAGAAGTCTGCCACAGCCCAAAATGCACATATCATTAATTTACATCTGTTGCATCTGAGTCTCTTCAGTTCATAAATTTGAGATATCAGGTTGCTTAAAAGTTAAACATTAGCATCACACATGGGTGCGTTTACAATTTACCTTAATAATTTCTATTACATAGCTCTGCTATTACTTCCTAATAATAAGAAAACACTTTAATTTTAATGACACAGAACTTTATTTATTTCCTCCGTATAATCTATAAAGTAGCTTATAAACATTCTAATAGCATTTACATTCATGTCAACCATTTGATGAACACTGTAGTTATAGGGGTGTTTACATATAAAACATAAATAGACAAAGAGGTTTCAACAGAGCTACAGTACATGAGCTGGCGGCAAACAAACAAGACAACAATTTTAGACTTTTGCTCATTAGCTATCACTTAAACAAAAATTATGGAGATTTTCCTCACTAAGGTCTACTTCGCACTACCCCATCAGTCGCAACATTTTAAACATTCTAGCTGACTGTTAAATGTAGAATGTTAGTACACAAAAACCAGTGTGAACTTATTTTGGTACTGAATTATGAGATAAACTGTCTCCTTTGGTAACACTAATCTTTGCAAAGTCTGTGGTGACAATTACTATAGTAAGCAAACAGCCACAGATGTGTTAATTTTTCGCATCGCTGTATAAGATCGTATTGCAGGTTATAGCTCTAGGTATGTTAAAGGCAAGTTGACTGCTGATGTCAGGAGTTTTTATGGAATTTAACAATTAACAATGACTGAAGGGCATGCTGTGAATTTGCAATCGGCATACACTTATGCACAGATACACCTCTGCCTACCAAGCTATGGAGTGATTGAGTTTTCCACAGAGGTGTTATAGCAGATGTAAACACCTCCAGTCATGTATTCACAGCCCACTCGTTCATTCACCATTGCACTCTTGTGCAAACACATATGTGCACATGTGCAGACGAGGGACATTTGTTACACTGGGGCATTTGGTTCACAATGAGTTATGACCACACCATGTTGGCCAGTTTACATTTTGTTAAGTGTAATATGCCTGTTAAAGAATATTTTTAAGAATATTTTAGAACTTTTGTAAGAATCTTTTTGTAATTGTTATCTAATATGATAACGGCAACTCTAGACTTTCATTCACTTCTTTCCTCATTAATTATTCATGAGTTCACATGTGGCAGGTGTGAGTGTGAACAAGAGAAGGAATTATGTCGTTAGTGTATTCAAAAAAGAAGTTGAACAAAAGCTTCTGAGTAAGTGCCTGTCTTCACCTCCGATGTGAGAGAACATGCATTACTGTGACTTTTGTATCTTACTGCTAAAAGTTATCTGTATTCCAGATAACATCGAAGTACTGTTTAATGATGTAATGGCATTATAGGCAGTGGGATCCGGAATTCTGAGACCACATTTAAAGTCTGAGATTAAACAGTAAGTTTAGGGGTTTTGAAATGTTATGGTGTAAACTAAAAAAATAATATTTAAGATTTGCACTATTTCTAGACCAATAATGAAATGTTAGTGAATAATACTATATTAACTATGATAACTGCTCTGTGCAATGCTGTAGGTCAGATTTTATGTTTTGTTATGTGTTTTTGTGTTTTACTAAACACAAAACATGGAACATATATATATATAATCCATGCCAGATCAGGTACATGTTGTCAAAAATATTAAAATAAATTAAGTTTTTTAGTGGACCTTATTTTGAAATTAAAGTGGTTCCTTTAATTTATAGAGCCTTTGTTTTGTAATGTTAATTTAAAGGCATGTAGCTTTTGAAATACTGAGGCAATGCATCTGCTGTGCTGTGTGTATAGACTGTGCTCCTTATACACGTGCAGCAATGCTTTTTATTAGTCTCAGTGATTGCAGTTCAATAGACAGGGCTTGCCTCATCCCTGCAGAACATCGCCCCCTATATGTCACTTAAGGAAAGGGACTGAATTTGAATGGAGGGGCTTAATCTGGGATGGGGGTGTGCTAGTGGGGTGGTTACTGAAAAAAATTCACTGCAGATGAAACAAAGATCACCCCACCCCCTTCTCTTCCCCTCTGCAACCCCCACATCCACCCCTCCCCTCCCAGATGACCTTGTTATTGTTGAGTGTGAAGAACGCATCGGGTTAGTGACATCATCTGTGTTAGCCAGCGAATGTTGAGCAAAGGCAGAGAGAGAGAGAGAGAGAGAGAGAGGGAGGGAGGGAGAAAGAGAGGCTCTTAATCGGCTCTTTGTTAAGAATCAGATCATGAAGAATGACAAAAAAACAGCCTCCCTCTCAACCTCCCACAGAGATGGAAGAACCCTTGTATTGGACTCCTAGCATTCCGATACTAAGAGACCAAATAAAGAAATTCTGGTCCATGCTTTCCTTTCTGCAGTGTAAAGGGTTTACCACAAAGCTTTCAAATAATGCTTTCAGAAAAATAAATAATGCAGGGGGGTCTTTATTGCAGGTTGTTTTGGTTATTCTGTCAGTAGTGGTTAATTTTTGACTCTAGTTTGCGATGCCCTCAGAGTTTGATGATCGTGGATGCCCTCCAGCCACAATCATTAGCAGATAAACTGCTAGATCAGTGGTTTTCAACTAGCTTTGTACAGTTCCAAAATTGTTTAATGCACAATAGTGGAAATACATTTTTTTGAAAAAAATTAAACGTATATAAAATCCAATAAAAGTAAATAAATTGAATAGAGCCAACAATATATGAAAATATTGTCAATGTCTGCTTGACAAGTAGGCTGTACTGTATAACTCTGCCCTAGATGTTAACTTGAACGATGTGCCATTCTCTGGTTTTCTGTTTCTCTTTAACTGTAGATAAGATACAGTTTAGCAAAAACAGTATTAAGTGTGACTGCAATTTCCAAAGGAAGACGATTCATTCTTTTGCTCTCTTGTAATTCCTTAATCACAATTTGCTGTGCCATGTAACCTCTGCTGATTGAAGCAAATGTCTCCTCTTTATTCTTCTTTCTGACACCACCCAGAAGCTCATGTTTTCATCACTTTCTTCACTGTTCACAAGGATTCATTCATTGACTTAATAATAGTTTTAAATCTGTCATGTAATAAAATCATCCTTCAGTACTCGGTGTAAGGAATAATTGATGACAGGCTGTTTAAAAAATGAATGCACGCCCAGAGGTGGTAATGCAGCAACAACGTGAAGCGGGTGTGCACACATACAGTAAAACAGCTTATATAAAACAGTTACCCCATTTAAACAATCAACACCATGAAACTTTGACCAATCAGAATCAAGACACTATCCGCTTTATAATTTACCTTTATTTTTGTTAATACGGTTTTATGTACAGTTCAGTATAATTTAAATGCAATATTTCAGAGCTTGTGTGAACTTGAGTGAACTTTTCTCCAGGCAGTGTGGTAGTTTGGTATTTGTGTGCGTGTGTGTATGCTTGAGTCCCACTACAGCTGCACACTCAGTATGCGTCACTGTAATTCAGCATTGCTTTAGACAGCCAGTGTTGGTCTGCATGTGTATGTTTGTGTATGTCTGTCTGTCTGAGACTGATTCAGCACTAGTCTGTACAGCAACCTCAATCCACCCCCTCGAACCAGTTTACAGACTTTCACATGGAGCCAGTTGTGAACAGAAACCACATGATATTCAGCACCATTGCAACACTCTTTCAGACCTTAAGACACACACTGAAAAACATGCATTTATCAAAACAAAACTTAATGCTTCACCATGACTGTTCTCCACCATCTCGCTTATAGTCGTCTGAACACTTTCCCACCTGTCTTTGGTCTGACAAACAGGTAGCCCTGTCCCAAACTCATGCCATTGGTTGAGGCAATGTTCCAGTGTTGTTTTAACAAACAGAGCCATGTTTTAATAGTACCACAAAGCCCTAGCATTTACACTTTTCCTTGCACATTAAACGGGTATAGGAGACATTCAGTTTTTAACACCAAACAATTAGTTTAAGACCTTTTCCGAATAAGCAGTTTTAGTGGCTTGGTTTAAATAAATGGTTTTGGACCAGATAAGAAGAGAAGCTATATATTAAAAATATATAGCCTTTCAAAATATATAGTATATTTCGAAAGGCTATGCATATGAGTGCATATGATAAATGAATAGTGAGATGCTTCTTTTAAGCAGGTCAGGACCTGGCTGGGGCAGATGAGGTGGGGGGGTTTAATCCTGTGGTACAGCGCAGGTCAGGGAGGAAATAAGTGCAGACTGACATGAATGTTAACACTCATGCAAGAATGAGACTATCACACATTTGCAGCCTGTTATGCAGATGGAGGGAGTTCTGTCTTCGATATCAGTTGTGTGGGGGGTTGGGCGA
>JAZGTJ010013031.1:0-15356 GCA_036877575.1 Botia almorhae
CTAGAAATGCAGCCGATGTAAAACCAACCTCAGTAGTAAACGAGTGATGTAGAGCGACTGCAACTAAAATCCCAAAAATGACATCAAATGAAACTAAGAAAAGGATACGAAAACACAGTTAGGATATGGAAAAGGGAGGCTGTACATTGCATGAGTGCCTTTTTGTCTTCCATCAGTCAAGTTTCCTACAAGTTAAAAATGTACAAGAGCTTAAGTAATGTAAGCTTAGAGCTTCGGTGCGTAGACTTCCTTATGGGATTTAAAGGACTGACCTGTTCACACCACACGTGTGCGTGCATGAACACACATGCACGCACAAGCATGGTCAGACATCAGGTATGACATTAGCAAACTATAGTAGTGCACTATATATACACATACTCGAACATGAGCTGAATGTGTACAGGTAAAAATATTGACCATTATACCCGTTTAGTGTATCCTTATTTTCAAACCCCTCTCTCTAGAACCTGATATCTTTATATGCTTTTCATGACAGATGTTCCTTGAAATTTTAGGAACATATACAAATGTATATACCGCAAATTATATACAGTTTTAAATCCCAATGAATCATTTTCTATCAAAGGTGGTTACTCAGACCAGCACCTATAGTTTATAAAAACCTATGGAGAAAAGTGAAAAACAAAGAGACCCTAAAGAGACCAGAAAATATATATTAAAAGAAAATCAGTAGTAACATTTTCATGTGCTAGTAAAGTGCAATTCAACAAGATTTGCAATGTACATACAAGAAAAATGACTGATTCAGACCTTCTGCCACCACTCTGCCTCACGCTTACCTTTACCTCTCTGCCCCAAAAATGCCACTCAGATCTCTCTTATTAATTTAACAAGCAGTTCAAACAGTCTGCTAGCTAGAGTTTTAGCTTTCATTTCCAAAGTTCTTGAGAACTATCCTCCAGTGCCCAGTCTCTGACAGTGGGTAGATTGAGTGCCTCACTCTTAACTGACAGTGAGTTGACCAGTTCGCAGTGGAACTTGCGGATGTGTCGGTACAAGTCCCCTGACTGAGTAAAGCGCCGCTCGCACCACTTGCAGGCGTGTGGCTTTTCACGCGTGTGCACGACAGCGTGTCGGCTCAGGTTGTGCGAGTACTGGAAGCTCTTGCCGCAAGTCGTGCATGTGTAGGGCTTCTCGCCCGAGTGTGTCCGCTCATGGCGCTTCAATGTGTACATGCAGGAAAAGGTTTTGCCGCAGATGGAGCAGGTGGGAACGTTGACGTCGCCAGTTGGCTTGGGCCGGACGCCTTCCTGCTCGCGAAAATGTGTGCTAAGGTGGATCTGCAGGATATGGGGGCTGGGGAAGACCTTGTTGCATAAGGGGCACATAAAGATCTGAGTATGTGGGGCCCCCAGCATGCTGGAGACGTAAGGCAACAGGGAGTTTTCAACCCCCACAGCCTCCTGCGCTCGATCGTTGTCCCCTCCCAGGACATCGTTGTCATCATCACCTTTATCATCGCGGTCCATCTCACTGGCCAGTGAGGCCTCACGCAGGGCTGAGAGGTGAGCCTCCAAACCCAGTCTCCGCTGTGCTATGAGGCTGACGTGGGTTCCATTGGTGCTGGGTGGTTCCTTTACAGCGCTGTGCTCCATCTCGTAGTCTCCACTCACCAGCTCGTCATCATCTGAGCCCGTGTCCTTTTCCACCTTCACCTGAACCAGGGAGCTCTGCAGACTATCTGGGGTCACTGAGCTGCAAAAGTAAGGGTTACCAGCCATGGTCTCTCCAGGACCACCGCCCAGGCCAGACTTCACAGAGAGGTCGAGCACGCAATCTGCATCAGCGGAGACCCTCCGGGATGCAGTGGAGCGACGAGACAGGGAGCCAGTGGAGCTTCTGGGACTGCCGACAGGGGATTTACCAGTGTCAGGACCATGCATCTCTGCTTCCCTGGGGCTAGTGGTGGGAGATGCGGTCCGATCTGAAGGCAGACGCATCCACATGCTGCCCGGCTGCTGAGGACTGTCGCGCTTGTTGTCCACATCCTCGTCGTCGCTTTGCAGCAGGTCAGCGGTGGCTGGCCGGCCTGTGCTTCCGCCCTCGGAGAAGCTCTCCACCTTGTCAGAGCAACTGGAAGCATCTTCCTCTCGCTTGGTGCTGTCTGCTTCTGCCGTGGCCTTCTGCTTGAGCTTCTTTTTGCACACCTTGACGATGTCGTACATGTGGAGGTAGCTCGCGGCAGCCAGCACATCCTCCACTGGAAGTGATTTGAACTGAAGCTTCCCTTCGTACATGAACTCAAGCAGGAGAGCGAAGGCTGGGGCCGTGACAATGTCACTGTTCAGATGAACAATGTCCCTTTTGTCTAGCTGGTCCTTGTAAAAGAGATGGAAGTACATGCTGCAGGAGGCCAGAACTGCACGATGGGCTCGAAACTGGGCATCACCGACCAGCACAGTGGAGTCACAGAGGAAACCCTGATGCCTCTGCTCGCTCAGACACTGTAGTAAATGTCTGCTGTGGTCTGGAAACTCCATGCTGTCTTCATAACCTGCAATAGAGCGCAGATGTTAGTGAGGCTCGGTAGAACAACAATTGTTTTGTCTGGAGCTCTATGTGGAACTTCTCTCTTTCCCACCCGCTCGCTCTCTCTCTCTCTCTCGCGCTCCATGCACACAGACATCCTCTTACACTCTAATTCACTCTCTCTTCCCTCCTACCCTCCCTCCACCCCTGTGGGAACACTGGAAAAATGCTCACAACAGTCCTAACATAAAAGGATTACAAAAAACGCACATTCAAAAAATATTACATCACAATATATATTACGCTAATTTTCTTTTATCTCCCTCTGCCGCTTTAAAGTATCCGGCAGCGTGTTTAACGCCAATTTTTAAACTAAACCTTTTAATTCACCACTTAAAGGTTTTAGAACCATAAAAACTGGACAATTAACTCCAGAATTTCAATATCAAAAGGATTCACTATCCCTATTGAAAAGGAAATTTTAATGGAATTTATCAGCCGTGTGTGTCCCTTCGGAATGATCTGGAGTATAATCAGAGGGTGTGATGTAACGAGCTGTAGTCCTGATTCCACAGATGCCTGTGCGAGAGCATCTTTCCTGTTTTTCCTCTCTGTTCTCCTGGAGCAGTTATTTATAATAACCCACTTTGGCCAGGACGCCAAGTATAGGTAACAGGCTTACAGGTACACAAACAGCTCACCAGCATGGGCACACCGCATTAAGTATACTAAGCATCGTGATCTCAAAGGTTACGACAACTCAAGCAGCAAAACATCAGTACGACGTGTGGAATCAAATAAAATAAAAAGCAAAGTTGTACACTACAAAAGATGTCACACAATTACAAACATGGTCATTTTACAAACTAAAATGAAGCAAAATAAAATAGATGCAAAATACAAATCACACCTGTTACCCACGGAGATAGTTCCTGTGTAAAAAAATGCGCAGGCATCATGTTCAACCAGCGAACTTAAATGAACTCATTTGAATCTTCATTTAAATCTGATTGGAATACCAAGCCAAAGCCCCCCCACGCTACCACGAAACAGTGTTCAGACCTTCATTAATGAGGGGCTTATAGAGGGACGGGGGGATAACAAACCTCTTGCCAACCTTCCCCTCCCCCTTTCCCCCTCCCAAAAACTTGGGAGAAACGGAACATCCTCCCCAAAGAGGCGGTCCACAGCAGATTTACAATACAATCACTTAAAGTGCCTCGTAGTCCACATCAATCCTAATCCTTAAGATGGCTAAAAATAAAGATTGCAGGACAGCTCACAAGGTAGCAGCGATCAAATTAGGAGACTGGGACGACAGAGAGGGACGGAGAAGGAGGCTTATGAACATCTGATCCAGCTGACTGAGACCATATGGCAGCTGCTGCCCAGATAAAGAGATTAAGACTAGGAGGAGTGCGATTACAGCTGTCTAGCCAATTCAGGCAGCTCAAATCTGCAAGTTCTAAATTAGTCCTTACAAACGAAGAAATGTAAAGAGAGAAGATGTAAAAAGAAATGTAAATTAGCAAAATCGTGAAGAAGGGAACTCAAGCTATTTATAAACTAATTCTGTAAAACACAAAGCTGCAGATTTGTCATGTTTAAAGCATTCACTCATTTTTTGTTGCTTTATGAGATTATGAATTTTGTTTACATGGTCTGAAAATCTCTTTTACGGAGCAAATCTGTTATAATCATTACTACAATCATGTGAAATTCTAGGTGACATTAAACTAATTTTAGCAGCAAAGGCAAACAACTTTTACAAAAAGTTCTTTTTTTAATTAAGAGTTAAATAAATTAAACTTTACACATTACTTAACTACCAACACTAGTGTACTGCCACAACAAAGCTACAATTTGCTAAACGAAGTAACTGCAAAGAAAAACCAGTAAACAAACTGAATAAAAAAAAGCTTGCCTGGAAACCTCTTCATGGCAACAAAAAGTGTCACTTGTCCCCAGCCTGGTTATGCTACACCAGCACAAAATCCTTTACTTCCCATTTCACCCAGCACAGGTTCAGCTGATGGCAGACGAGCAAAAAGACTTAATGAAAGACCAGAGAGATGATGAGATCCCTATACAAAACACATCCCGGTTGCCCGGACCCCCCGGTACAGTACCTGCAGTACGCATCAACTTGATTAAGTCCACTGTTGTGGTAGCGCGACTGTTACTCCCTTTACAGAATCAATGAAAGGATAGAGGGAGGTGGAGAAGAAGAGAGAGAGAGAAAATCAAACTGTGAGGGACAGATGCAAAGTGGAGGAGATGTTGGAGGGGAATGCGATGCCTCCTCCTGCACACAGCTCCGCACACACACTAACTCGCAGTCTGTGCGTTAGAAGAAAAGACTGGGGGATGGCAGGCTGTCAGCTGCTCTGACATCATGTTCAGATGGAAATGCTACCTCCAGCTGTGCTCCTTTTACTGCCATATGCTACTCCTCTACACTCTTGCCACCAGCCTCTCCCTTATACAACTTTGTTTCTCTTTCTATCCCTTTAAAGAAAGGAACCGAAGTGTTGTGAGGTGATTCTCTAGAAAACTAACCAATTCCCCCTTTGCTTGTAACATCCCAGCAAAGAAGAACTGGAAAATGGTCTGTCTGAAAGCCGACACTAACCTACATCCTGCACTGAGAATTTAAATACCCTTAAGTTTTTCTCCCCCTCCTTCCAGTAACCATAAACAAAGGGCAACACAGCACATTTGCAACTGACAGATCCACGCAGCTGATATTGTTTTCAACTTCTTTATGGTTCACTGGCTGCGCCATTGCCGTCATTCATTTTACTAACCCTTTGGACAACTGACAGAGGCGAAAGAAATAAGAAACAATGGGAACGATCATACAGGCCTTAGAAATATGGTTTTAACAAAAGGAAGAGAAGTGCGTATTAGGCTAACTTTGACTTACAAACCTTTTTTATTGGTAGACGTATTCCTGATAGGTTTGTCTTATTTTCAGAAACTTTTTTGTAGAAACAAAACATTAGTTTCCGGTTTAAGATCAAAATCACAAAAACAAAGATACGCAATTTAATACACTATAATAAATGTGAATCAAAGTCGCGTTTAATAATTTGAACAAAATCGCATCGGTATACACAATGAGTTTTGATGAGGATAAAAACAAACATTTCTTTAGTAGTAACAGTAAAAAATAAATAGCTGGATGCAACTGTCAGGTTTAGAGGAAGCGCAAGCAAACGTGAATTACACTCGCGCAGGACTTTTAAACAACTTTCAGTTTTTCAAAAACAAAAAAATGACCTTACCAAATAGGCTTGCTTATCTATAAAAAAACATATTTAAAACAGATCCATTGGTTACAACTAAAAGTTAAAATAAACCCACGCGTGTACACAGTTTCATACTACAACGTGTCAAAGTATACTGCTTTTTACATCGTAGGAAATTCTCTTCAAAGACTTATCCGGATCGTGCTAAGTTAGCCTTTTACTTATTTAACTGACATTTAGACTACAATTAATAATAAAACAAAATAAAACTACAGTTGCCCGAGTCCACTTCATCTTCATTCTCGCTATATTTGCCGATGCAGCAGTTACTTGAACACAAACACATTTAACACCCGACGGTCTTTCTCTGGATCCTGACCCCGTACGTTCAGGAAAAGCTAGCTCGTGTAGCTAACAAATAAAAAGTAACCATTCAACCTCCAGTGTTACATTTATGCAGCAGGCCCCGATGCCACGGCCACTAACGCGACGCAATCTCCTGTAACTCATTCTGCGTGTAAAGACAAACAGTGGCTTTGAAAAGATCGCTACTTTTAACAATCCACCCCTTGCCTTTCACCTCCCTTTCATCTCCTTAAAGAGCCCCTCGTATCACGGGCACTTACAGACAACAATGTCCAACGTCTTCCTGCTTTCTCCGTCTAATCCTCTCGGCGAGAAAAAATAACTCGATCGACTTTCAACAGCTTCCCATAACAACCTGCAGTGGCAGGAAAGACGGAGCGGGCGAGCGGAGAGACGAGAGCTGCGGCAGCCAGATGTTTCCGAGCTGTTGCTACTCAACTCTCCTGTAAAGAGGAAGCGCTTGACTGGCAGCGCGAAAGCCAATGGAAGAGGCGAGAAGAAAGCAAAGGCAAATTGGAAGCTGCCGCTGAGGGGGGAAGAGGGAGGGATGTCTCTTTCTCGGCGTAGGTTGACACCAGGCAACAGTGAGAAAGCAGAAAAAAAGGCCGAGCGAACTGGTTCCTCCAGCAGACTGGCGCAGAGCGCGGAGCAAGGGAGATTGCGCAATGTTACGTGGGTACTGTAGTCACGGGTCAGGCAGCGGTGAAGAACAGGTGCATCGTAACTTCCTTCAGCGCCTCGAAAGCCACGGCCACGCTAAAAGCGAGAAAAAATGTACATTGTTAGTGATCGAGGGCAAAGCGACTTAATAGTTGTCGTTTAATAAAAAAATAGAGGAATGTGCATAACAAAGAGTTTAGGTGTCTAACTATTTATACACAAAAATAAAAAGAAATAGCACAAAGTTAAACAGATGCGACATTTGAAGTTTGTATCAGCCTTTGGTGGATTTTCAAGCGGAATTTCTTTATTACTTACCTTACTTGAGCAAATATTGCTTTTATTATTAAAATTATTATTATTACTGATCTGCTGAAATAGTGCACACTAACGTCAAGGCCAAAGAGCCACATACTATTATTTATTCATACATATAAATTAAATTGACATTAATTATAATGCAGTGTGCCTTACTGAAATTCTGTGCTGTCATTATGACCGTCATACGACTAATAATGCAGTCTACGACATTTTCACCATTCATCATTCCTAATCTCTTTTTTGATAATGAATGTGTCAATTGATTTAACGTCTTACAATTAATACAACTGGATTTTTTAAAATGATAAGGAAGGAATCTATATTTAGATTAATGACTTAATTAAAAGTTACAGCGTTGCTGTATAAAAATATATCCTAAACAACTAGTCAGTCCATAAGTAATTAACTTAAGAAATTTCACAAAGAGTCGTGTATGCAGTGCTGTACATACGGTTTTTGTTAAGGAGTGGGGAGTCACAAGCGTCAACAGGTGAACGTTTGCAATGCTAAGTATGTGCAATGGTCCACAGATGCGCCAAGTTCACTCAGGACCTTGTGAATACAGTCACGTGTTTGTCATGTTTGGCTGCTAAACTGCAGCCCGCCCATGAGCATCCACGGTCCCACACTCACGGCGCTGCATTCGTCCCAGTAAACTAATTGGCGTTACTAATACATTCCGAAACAAAACACTGTCCTACTGGTACTGGAATCCTGACATTATAATTTAATGCAAATAATAGCTTTGTTAAGCTGACGTGGCAAATGAGCACTTCTGTGATGGTTTAGCGTTTTTGTTACCCAACAATCTATTCCTTGTTTGGTGTTACGACCAAACAAGGAATATAGTGAAACGTTCCTCTTACCACAGATAAGTAATCTTTTATTTATTCCAAAATTTTATATCATTACAAAATATTTCTATTAGTCTAAATGTGTGTATAAAATTTTAGTCAATAAATTCATACTCCTGGAACAATTCAACAAACTCCTGGAATATTTGCCACACAGTTGACAAGAGATGCGGTTTACCTAAAAATATGCATTTTATGCTGTTTTTATCCATACAATTATATTTCACAGGCTCTAACTATCGTATTAACATAACTGCTGTTAGTTCTCAGCTCCAGTATATGATAATCAACAGGCATTTTTGATCCCAAATATTTTTTGGAGATGACAGTCCCATTGAATACGGCAGCGCCATCAGCAAAGCAGAGCTGATGTTTGAAATGTTATTTACTGGAGCTCTCTCCATCTGTTCAGACTGAAGTCAAAGATGTGAAGCTCAGTCTTCTGTGCAACTATGAGCCTATTTTGAAGAGGCACAGGGAACTAATAAAAGTTATTACATTTTCTTATTTCAATAATATAAATGATTGTTGTTCGATTTTATCAGACAAGATATTTGTTAGTGGCTTACGTTGAAAGAGGCGCCGGATATAAATTTGACAGTTTATTTTCATTAGTACTTCTGCATTCCCACCTCTTGAGGTCGCTGTGGAACCCATGTTTGGGATGCTCGCGCCAACATTAAAATATTGCTGAAACGTTTTCTGCATTGTTACACGCACAAAATTATACATCAAATATTAGGGTGTACGATAAGTATCTTACAGTAATGACAAGAAAAGGTTGTGGCTCTTTTTAAACAAGTGCATGCCTCACCTAATTATACTAATAAATGTTGCTTAAAGGCATGAGTTTTATGCAGACATGTGCTATTAGACAGGCATAATGTTTATACAATAACCACCAAACCCTTAGTGGTACCATGACCAGCCCAAGTGTGAACCCAAGCAGTAAAAGAGTAAATTCAAAGCAGTTATACATTATGTCTGTCATACATTGTCATGTCAGCTGTGAAATCCTGATATGAATTTTTTATATCGGTTTTTATATGAAGTGATTGATCTGAATGGTAAAGCTTATAATAGTTAAGTTTGTGTTTAGTTATTAAATATTTTCTCACTTTCATTGTAAACATGCTTTATTAATATGATTGTTTCACATACAACACATACAACATTACTATAATAAAACTATAATAACAAATTATAAACTATAATAACATTTATATAATTGTGTATATAAATAAATATATGACAATAAAAAGAAACTAAAATTAGCATACATTAAATTAAAATTAAATTTAAAATAAAACCAAAAAATGTAAACCAAATTAGAATAAACTGATACATTACAAACATTTAACTAGACATGATTGAAGTCATCATATATATAAATATGTATAGTGTTTGTGATAAGAGTGAAGAGAATAGACAAGTAAGGGCCACACAAGTACCTAGAGATCCCACAGCTAACCTGAGCCTAGTAACGAATATAGCCTAGTAAACAACATAGTGCTGAAGAACCAGTTGAATAGGAACAACAAGTTCTACCCACATTATTGGATATTTACCAGCACAACCAAAGTCAAAAGACTGTAAAAGCATTTGCACTCAAGTGAAAGAAAACAAAGCACACAAACAGAAGTGCGTAAGGTGTAGATACAACAAAATATATACCTATATCAAATCTGCAGGAGTGGCACAATGAAACATCAGACCCAGACTCGGAGTGTCCTTTATTTCACACCCAACACAGACAGGCAACAACAGAGAAACATGGTCTCAGGAGACAGGAAGAGCTGAGAAGATGAGGCCTTATCATCAGATGGCCAAGCACACAGTCTCAGGAGAACACTGGGATTGTTTATCTGGAGCTCAGTCTATTTCTTCTTCTCCTGGGACACCGCAGCAGCACGTCACCCAGTGAACACAGCAGCCTCACAATGATTATACCTCATAATAATTAGCATTTAATGAAGCACCCAGCCATATGGAGGAATCTGTCTTAAACTGGTGAAAACATGCTGATAAATGAAGGTTAATGCTGTGTGATGAATAACACAGCTGGGAAAGAACTATGGCTCTGCGCAGATATGTAAACGTGCAGTGTAACAAAATAAATCATAGCTTTATGAGGCATTTGCATTAAACAGCAGTCGGTGTGCATAAACCAGTACGAATAATACCCAACATGACTCGAGGAAACAAGGAGAAGATGTAGATCAGATAATCATGGAAATATTTCTCTGTTTTTCTCAGAGCTTTGGAAATAAGAGACACAGGATTTTATCAGTGAGAAAATGTGAGACATCATGGTATTATTTGGTGTGGCAAAATAAATTTCGTAGATAGATTTAACTAGATTTGCCTTCCCTTAAGAAAATGCCAGTGCCTGCAAGAGAGTAAAAAATGTCAAAGTTTAAGGAAAGCTTAAAGTAGATTTTAGGCTTTGGTTGTGTGTAAATGAAATGCTGAGTTAGAGCTGCTTTTTCGTTGTCATGACAGTTTGCTTGCAGTTTAATCAGCAGACAGCACACAGGAATCAACACAGGCTGTGTAGTGTAAGAACAGCTACTGTATATACATGATTAAATATATGAAAGAGTGACAAGACCAATCACAATTGACTATAAAAATAGATGTAGGAAAGAAGACCAATCACACGCAAATAGGAAAACTGTAAAAGAGAAATGAAAGAAGACCAATCGCATATGGGCATGATATTACAATTATTTAAACATTATGTTCAAAGGACTGGCATGTATTTAATACTTCTCCACCCTCTTCGCAGCATGTACTGAATCTTAATAAACATCTTACAAAGTACTTCCTGCAAATCAGTGGATCAGGTGTCATTTTAACAGAAGCTTAGAGCAATAACAATTAAAGTAAATAATTCATGACCTACCTGTCTCACGTGCAACCCTCTTATTAAGCAGGAGAACAGCTGTTCTTTCCCACAGTGTACCAAAGCCTCTGGAGGTGCTGCATCTGTTGGGGGTGGGGGGCACATCCTCTAGGGTTTAGACATCAGGGGAAACTGCTGTGTGTTTAACTTGTTTATCCACAGATGGTGGAGATAAGGCCACAAAAAGAAAGATTTAGTTTAAATTCACACTGTATCTTTCTGCTGTCTTTCAAGCAGTTTGTGTCAACATGCATGCGTTGGTTACTATGCATCAAGATGGTGATATTGCACTTTGAGTGAATCGTTTGTAAAAACACTCAAGGAAATAGGTCTAGAAAAGTAATATGTGTTGTGTTATGATTTCAAGGTCTGATACACATTCACATCTGCTTGGCTAATCACATCTGTATATATAATTGAATCTGGAGCAGTGTGGGGTGCACTATGGGCTATTGATACAATTTTATTGATACAATGTGCAATTTTAGCAAGCCTCATATCTCATTGAAATTCAGATGCTCACCAAGACTCTACTGATGTAAAATGAGGCAGGTTCCTCTGTATATTACTGTGTCCAATCTTATAGCTGGCCAATGTTCTTTTTTGTTTGTTTGTGTGTTTTCTCTGTTATTACTTGAGTTTCTTTTTTAGTCACTGGCGTTTTGTTTAGATCACAGCCATTAACATAATTTGCTGACTACTGCAAGCCAGAGGCAGGTGATATAAGGGGGAGGGACATTCCCATTCTAGGGAGCATTTTATTGGACAAAATGAGTGAGTGCCATTTATTATATAAAGAGAGTCATTAATATTTTTGGTCTTTTATTACCAGAGGAAACTGTACATTTTAAATGTCTATATAATGCTTTATATTTTTACAATATATTTTTTATATAATGCTGTATTTTTGTCTTTCAAAGTTAACATGCATATACTAAAAGCCATGAAACTCCATTAAATGTAACAATTTCATTATTTTCTTTGGAGCACACTCAAATCAAATCCTAAAATTCTTCCAGAGACCAGGTTTGGACTAAGCACTACTTCTCTCTCATTCTCCAGCCTTTTCTTAGCCCTGTAGGGGGATGTTTTTCTGGGGTAGGTGGAACACAGATGCGCAGCAGCTCTTGCATTGCTGGAAGAGGAGATGGCTGACTACCTTTTGGCTTGGAGGCACCATTAACCAATTTGCTATCCAGATGTCCATCAGAGAGCAGTGGCCAGCTTTGTGCCAGTCTGAGCAGTCCAGACGCATACATCTGGGCAAGACCATTATATTCACAGTCTCAGACTGAACCCCCGCACACAATCTGTTATTTTTCCATCTTAGTATCCAACAACATGTCTGAGTAGGACTGAGTAATTTTTTGTGTAAGGGTATAGAGGCCTATTTGTCACAAATAAGATTCTGATAGACCAATTACTTTTTTAAAAACCTTTTTAATGGAGAGTAGTCCATTTTTTCTTCAGCTGATGAAGGAAACTGACCGACCAATGAGATATCGGCTTTTGGTCACGTTTTTTATATATGCATACATAATACATTTACATAAATATAAATACTTTGTTTTTTTATTTTTAAGTGTATAATGCTTTATTTAGTCGAGCATGGTTCCTGCTTTGTTTAAAACAAAACAAGAAGAAATATTTATCAATGGCATATTTTGTATTTGTTTGATATGAATAGATTTAGATAGCTGCTAAAATTCTAGCAAACTAAATAGAAGCAAAGATGAACAATTTTCGTATTGTAATTCTGTGTTGTGGTCTGCCTGATTGATGATACCTGCACCCACAATGTGTGTATGTACCACAACTGCAACCTCTGCCAGTGCGAACATTTGCCTTGTGGCACCAATTCCCAGGAATGCCTAACCTGTGCCAGCTGTTGGAGACAAGCTACCTGTGCCAACAGTGGCGGGAGCTGCCCACCACATCATCTGTTCCATCGTTTCCATCTGTACCATTTGTACAGATCCTTCTCTATCTGCATCTGGACCCTCCAAAGAAAGCTCTCCAATAGTGCTGGCCTTCACTATGGCTGCCAACTGGGCCAGATGTTCAAGCTGTAAGCCCCGGGCTAAATCAATGTAGCGCTCCGCTCATTATTCCAGGCCTGATGAATTGCAAGTGGCTGTTTTTTTCAGCTCACTCTACAACAAACCATCCATCAGTGAGAGAAGCTTTGAGGAGATGCAGTGGTCGGGCTGTCTTAGGAGGGGCTTGCAGATGTGTCTTTTAGAACATTTGGCATATTACAGGAAAGATTTTTAAAAAGATAGCCTTCCTCTAGAGATTATATTTGTATGCCCTGAAACACACTGAAAGGCAGTATACTTTTACTTACACATTTTCAAGGTGTTACTGAATGTCAGTTATTTAGTCAGCCACATACGTTATGTAGCAGTCATATAGCCAGACATTATGTACAATATTTGCACAAACTGTTTTTTTGCACAAACTGATTTTGTCCTATTTACACTTTTGATGAAAATGTTTTTTTCATAAAACATGAAAGGCCATGTGTGAAACTCATTTGAGTTAATGTAATTGTTTTTATTTAAATAATTGCACATATATGTATATAACAGGAAATCACAGGTTATGACAGCATGATTACATCTGGTCATAACAGCTTGATTGTGAGTTTGTCACAATAAAAACAGGAGAGTATTTACTTATAAGTTTCATTTTTAAGTGGTTTGTTTTTAGTTGGAGTAAGATGCGAGATTTAACATTTGATTCTTGACTCCACAATATAAAAATCATTCATCAATTTAAAAAAGAATGTTTTAGGGTTATTTCTTAAATGTTTTGTTGTTTTAATTCCAGTCTGCTCTTGGGCACAGCAGAACCATATGGAGGCAGATTCACACAGCACACATATGACTACTGTACGGTGAGCAAATGCACACACGTTTAATGGCATGCTTCACAGATGCACAGACATAAACAAATATTCAATGTATGTTTAAAGGATCTGGACAGACACCTGCTCTTGTATCATCAACATTTCAAATGGCCTATTTTCAAGTTAGAAAACAAGTAGAAATTAAACAACCCAATATTCATAACTCAGCCAACCTGTAATCCCAGCTGTACGAATGCACTGGCAACTGGCTATGGAAGTTTAATTTAAAAAAAGAAATTAAAAGCACAAGGTATTCTGTAACGTGTCAAAGGGTTATTGCACTTTTACACAGTTACACAGTTAAATGCACTTCATTACTGTTGGAGTTATAGAACATTTGTCACAATCACAACTTTTTAAAAACTTTATTACTGTGGCAAGGCATTAAAAACTGTGATCAACTTCCTGTGTGAAGATACACCTGGTTACTCATTAAGATTTAGCATCTCAGAAATCTCCATGCAATTACGCCTATACCCTAAAGATGAGCCAAAACATTTCTCAAGACACAATGAAAAAGAAGAGGGGAGTCATTTCATCAAGTTGTTGTAATTCAGCCCAATACAATCTGGGCTTCCAGATATGCATTTTCCGGCCCCTTGTCCCCCATGAGGGCGTGTTGGGCCCTCAGGGAACATTAAAACTCCTGAGGAAGAACATACCATAGTGACTAAAAACTAATTTACTGTGACAAAAAGTCCATGTGAGAGAAATAGAAATGTCATCATGTTCATTTTAGGGTGAACTATTCTTATTTTATAGTTTTATACTTTTACTGTGTCTACAATTGTCACATTTGTGTGTTTTTTATTGCTACTAAGCGATTTTAAGAAATAATCTAATGAAAAGTTGTTCAAAGAGCAAAGCAACTAAAAACATAATTAATTATGAAAGTAGCTATAAAAAAAAAGATATGTCCAAGCAATAAAAAATTTCAGCTGATTTGCCCTTTAGAGGAGGTGTAATTTACTTCACTCAAATATGACCTTGACCTATGCCCTGGCTTCCACTCTGACAGCTTTGGCTGTGAGATTGGATGGCACTCTGTGGTATCCCAGCATGCATCTGGATAAGAATAATATGCAGGGGGTGTGGTATAAATGTAATGTGTGGCACCTAGGGGCGTTTGACGCACTGCTGCCATCATGATGATCTATCAAGTCCAGATGTCAAACCCAAGTAACAGCTGCACTGGCTGAGGGCAGCGGGAAACTGCCTTCCCTATCCAGAAGACCTGCCAGGGGCCACCATGTCAAACACTGAGCTCACCATAGGATTGAGTTTTCAAAAGTGCCTCTATTTAAAGAAATACATTTGAGAAAGAAGAAAGAAAAAAGCTCTTTGTTAGCAGACCTGACTCACACACACACACACTGGAACAAATTATCTAAGCATGATCAAAATTTTTAATAAATATTCAAGGAATTTTACCAGAAAAGGCTATTTTTGACATGATTTTTGTCTTGGCCTTAAACATATAGTTTTGTTACCTACTCAACATGATTTAAGATAGCTGGCGTGAGCATTTAGTTAATAGTAATTTTACCAAGCACACAAAAATAATTGATAGTTTTAAATCTTCAGTTAGTTTGCCA
>JAZGTJ010013032.1:0-15356 GCA_036877575.1 Botia almorhae
TATTTTGTGTTATGTTGTAGTTCTTCATAAAGTCAGTCCTGTTTCATTGACTTTATCTGGCACTTGTCAAGAATAAAGTTTCTTTTGTTTATATTCGCTGATATTTTTTATAAAATGTAATACTTAGTCTGTCATTGCTCGCAGTCATAAAACTTGCTTGTATGTGATATATATCTTATATTTATTCAAAATATAATCTCTCTCATGCAGAAACTGTACACAGTGTGTGATGTAGCCATGAACATCATCATATCAAAGAGTACCACCTACAGTTTAGAGTCGCCTAAAGATCCCGTATTGCCTGCACGCTACTTCACACAGCCAGACAAGGTAGCGGTACCCCAGCTAACAATTTTAGGTTGTATGAATGTTTCCCTGACGTTTCCATTAACGTTCCCTGTTAGCTGGGACTGCTGTAGCTCTGCAGCCTGATCCCACAAACTGTAAAAGCACATTTCAGTTAAAAGAGAGTTACTGTACAAATGATTTTTTTTGCACACTAAAATCTCCGTTCTCACTGGCTTTCAGAATTTCAGCAACACAAAAAACTATCTGCCTCCCGAGATGAAATCTTTCTTCACCCCAGGAAAGGTGACCTGAATACTGTAAAGTTTAACCTTCACTGTGACAGAACTTTGAGATATTAAGCAGTTCCTGGTGCTCTTCTCTGTCCACAGCCAAAGGCAGCAAACGTGCTGGGAGCAGTGAACAAGCCTCTGTCTGCCACTGGAAAACTGCAGACCAAACTCTCCCGCATGGAGACCATCAGTAACGCCAGCAGTAACTCTAATCCCAGCTCCCCCGGCCGCGGAAAAGGAAGGTCGGTCTAATAAAGTTGCGTGTGTAGTGACTGAAGTGTGTGCGTGTGTGTGTGTGTGGATGCTGGAAGTTCTGCGTGATGAGATGAGATGAGATGGACTGTGAGGAGAGATTGGTCAGAACTAATCTCATCTACAAACATGTTCAAAGAGTTGAATTTGTTTTGTTTGTTTTATTAAAACAATGACAAAGTTGCCTATTTAAGCCTCATTACATATAACTGTTCGGATTGCTCCATCAGACCCCAAATTCTGTTTGTTGGATCACTGTTTGATAGGGCAGTGTGAATAGTCTTAACGTGTTCCAAAAAACAAGATTCTTCTTAAATTGTTGCTTTTCTGTTTTTGTAGTTTCCCGTAAAGAAAGACTGACTATAAACTGTTTTGCTTGCCAGCATTTTATAAATCAGTTACCAAATCCTTATAAAACATACACAATACCTCCTAATGACATCATCGCTTCATTAGATTGAACCTGCTCCAGATTTCCTGTGACATCAATGCTGGTGTGCGTAAATGACACGAAGTGCTGTCTGACTTTAATAAATATAATAACACAGTGACTCTGATAAAAGAGAGCTGTCTGCAGCGTGACTTCATGTAGGCTGAATCCATTTTAGATGTTATTAAAATGAATTTTTCATACCACACAATCTGGCTGTCGCGTTCACTTCCTGCTGTGGTCTGAACAAGCTGTGTGGAGGTCACAGTGTTGAGTAATCCCACTGCCTTCCATCAGCCCAACACGGGCAGAAGCAGTGAATGGACATAGTGGGTTTCAATGCAAGAGCTGTTTGTGTTGTGGGGGACGGATGTATCTCTGAATGACATTTATGACTCATGCCATCCTTGAGGGATTTATTTGGTCAGACTCGTTCGTGTCTTTAAAACAGTTTGAACAGATAATGACTCTTTAGTTTTTTTGTGCTGGGTTAGTTAGTGATAGTTTTAGATGTTAAAACCCAATCAGAATGCAAACTGTTTGATTCCACATGGCAGTAAATGATTTAAAACTTCCCCCAGCTCTGTGTCTCCTGCTTTTTAAGAAATAGACCGTATTTGCTGTATGTAGTGTTGGTTATTTGGTCGATGGATTGTTACACCCTCTGGCAACCCAGCAGAAAACCACATAGGAATGCACTAAAAAAACTTAAACGCAGCAACGCCCTGGCAACACCCACAAACCTAGTTTTGTGTTTTTATACCAGGCTAGACACAGCTGATGTGGACCACAGTGAGAACGAAGACATTTCAATGAAGAGTCCGTCCGAGACGGAAAAACCCAGCAGGGGGCGCAAGCGGGGCGCTGCCTCCAGTCAGGAGGACAAGGGCCCGGAGTCCAAACCCAAACGGGGCCGCAAGAAAGCAGCCAGCACCGACGACACAGAGGAGCAGTGGGGTGAAGACAGCAGCATGGCCGAGACGACCATGGAGACCGAAGACGAACAGAACAGCCCGCCCAAAAAAGGACGCCGTGGACGACCCCCGAAGTCGGCTGCCACCAAAGACGACACGCCCAATAAAGGCAGGAGGGGCCGCAGGAAGGCCGCTCCTCCCGCAGATGAGGAGAACGAGGAGGAGCAGCAGGAAGAGGAGGAGGAGGAAGAGGACGATGGCAGTGAGAACATGGAGGTGAAGCCCAAAGGCAGAAGAGGGCGCAAGCCGAGGTGAGCGTACAATACACGCAAAACATTTCATTTGACTTCACCATACACAAAGAGAAGTACATAACCTGCAAAATACATAAATTAACAAGAGCCAGAGGTTACAGATTGCTGCTTTAAAGAAAGTGAATGAAAACTGTTGAACACACACACACATTATAATTTATTCAAATGATTTGTCACTTTCCTAAATACCTGCTGATTTAATGAATTCAACTCTGGTGAAGGATTAGCTCATGAATATTAATTAGACTGGATGCTTCTGGAAAGTTACAATACAGCAACTATATGACCAATTTAATATTCATGATCTCTGTAGAAATGTAGCGGGGCATTTGAAAAAAGCTCTGTCAAATCAGCGAGTATAGATAAACATCAGCATCACAGGAATATCTTGTTGTTGGACATGTTGATGAACATGGTAATCATTTTGCTAGGAATGCTGTATATAAAAGCATCTGTGTAGTGCATACATTTTATAAATCTTGACTAAATAATATATAATATTCCCAGAACGGAGATGTCAGAGATCCCCAGCGATTCAGTGGAATCCACTCCTCAGAAACGAAGAGGAAGACCTCCGAAATCACAGACAGCAGCAAAGAAAGCCAGGTACACCCCTGACAGCAGTGATGTGGGTGTTTGTGTGTTTGAATTAGAGACAACATTTCGTAATCTTAATGGGAATATATGGGAATTATGGTGCACAGATGAACCCAAGTCATATGTCGAGGAAGGGAATACGTTTGTTTGTATATGATCCAGTGTGTAAAAAATACCCCAAATTTCCAGTTAATTCCCTTTAAATTCCATATATTCCTGTAATATTGCCAAAATTCCCCATGGGTATTTTTGACTTATTCTGATTCAGTGGTGGGAGATCCAGAGCTGCCGCCAGTCAAGAGGAGGAGTCTGAGGAGGAGATGGACACTGTCCTCCAGAGTGATGAAGAGGACGACTCGGTAGACTCCTCACCTAAAGTGAGTTCATCAGGGTTCCTGCAGGACTCTTTAACATGATGATTTCCAGACCTGGAGAAATGAAGAAACTTCTCTCTGAGGATTGTTTATTATAGTGTGTTATATTTAAGGTTTTCTTGGATTGTTGTTGTATTATTGGAGACATTTGTACACCTTAGTAGATTGTTTTATGTTAATTCCATGGATTGCTGATATAAAAAACAATCACTTTAAAATGTTTTGAGAACATGTGCTTAATGAAGTTCGCTTCCTAGGTGCGGAGAAAGGGCGGGAGACGGGACCGAAGATGAGTGCATGCTAACTTACGAAATGCCAGAGCGATTCAGGATGGCTGTACTAACGGAATAAAAGTCCTGAAGAGAGATTGAACGGAAGTTTGGACTTATGGGAGCCGTGCATCTGCTTCAGCTGTATTTTGCCGTCTTTTGTCATTGGCTTCCGCGTCACCTTCCCACCACCATGTTTTATTCATTATTGTGCCGACCATGTGATCTTAATCTTATGAGGAAGAACATGTAAATAGTTTTGTTTTTGGGCTCTTACTTTACACCCCCCACCCGAGGTTAGGGAGGCGACTTGTATAGCTTTTACCTCCAGCTTTAAATATATCGCACCAGCCGATCTGTCTAAGTAAAGAAAAATCAACTTTTAGCAGTCCTGTATCTGTTCCGTGTGTCTTCTGTATGTCATTCTGTACTGTGCTGCATAAATAACCATTTTGTAGTTCCTTTTTTTATTTGTTTGTCTTTATATGCTATTCTTTTTTAACCCTTCTCATTTGTGTGTTTCTTGTGTGCATGTGCAAATGTGCCTCTGCAGATATAAAACACTGGTCTGATGATGAATTCACACATTTGTTACTTTTTACAGCCCAGTATTGGTTTTATCAGTGTTTGAGACCGAGAGAAGTGGGTGCAGAGAATTGGTTTTAATTTTGGCTGTGTGTCGGGAAACAGTTGAGGATCTCCTCTCCACCACCTGAATCAGTTTTTCAGTCTGCTGAACCAATAAAATATTCTGTATAAATAAGCTTTTGCTGTTTGTTTTAATGCCAGCGTTCCGGTTTAGGCATTAAAAATATTTTTTTTTATTAACTTGATATTAAAGATAACGAGTGAAATTCTAAACTAAACTGAGAAATTAGTCTTTAAAATACACGTTTTAAATCTGTTCGAGTATATTTCGAAAAGTTCTGATGACTATATTGGATATGAAAATGAAAATGTCTTTATAGGATCTGTTTTTCAGTGTAATAATTATTAATCTGGAACAAAAACATTTTGTGTTGAAGGCATCAAAAGTTTGTTTTTGTGCATGGTCGTGCCTCACGCATCTGGTAAGCAACTGTTTTGTCACTCTGTTTTAAAAACCTAAAACGAAGCAGCTTTTTAAGCACCGTTATTAAAGCGTTGTGCAAAGCAGCAATTTGCATGCATTTCCTACACACCCACACTGCAAGAACTTACTGCCAACTGCAGTCGAATTTATAGGAGCAAGACACACACTTCAGTGCGAGCCGAAGCACTTAAAGCTCTTTTGCACTGTCAGTGGTCATTTAACATTAAATTGAACACTCTCCACAGGTTTTGACTCTTGTGTGAAATGATAATTGCACATTACGCAGCCAAACCAAGAGCCAAATTTTAGACAAATGGTACAGTTAAATGTAATATTCTGTAGCTTCAATGGAAATCGCTGTAGTTTTGTTGTTGTTTAACTATATAATTCTGCACTGTAGTCAAACTGAATCACAGTGAAGTGAATGGAAATCCTGCTCGACCGTTTGCCATGTGTGTTTGTCTTGTGGACATCACGTGACCGAGCGGACCAATCGCGGTGGCGGATGTTCCGCCGCGCACGAGCCCTGTGTTCAGCTCAGGTTAATTCACTCGCCCGTCTAGTTCCTAAATCTGATTCATTATAGAGAGTCGACTCGTTTGGACGGGACTCGTTTTGGTTTGATTCGTTTGAATCATCATTATAAGGGTGGCCCCACACGCTATTGTACAAGTCATCAGTCTTTATTTACGTTTCTACTATTATTGATAAATTATTCCGGTTGACCAGTTCTATTTTAATTAAATTTAACGTTTTTTTATTTTATTATTATGCTTCGGTTTGATGCCTTTTTGCACTTGTTGAGCTCCAGCTTGTGTTTCTGTGGATAAAAAAGTATGTAAAAAATGTAAAAAAAAAAAAAAGTATAAAGTTTTGTTTATGGTTTCAGGATGTCACCCACTTGACGGTTGTAAAGGAATCGGTTCAAAGGAATCGGTTCAGATGAATCATGTGTTCTCGATTCGGGAAGCACTCAGGACGGGGTCGAGTGCGTTGAACGTGTATTTATTAACGCACCCGCCGGTTGCACACGTTTAGTGTTGCGGGGTGGACGTGTCGTCGCCGTCTTTGCTCGGATGTCGCGTTACGATAATGCCATGAATGAAAGACACAGCGTCGCGTCGTATTGAATGAGTCTGCGACTACAGCCTCGAGAAGGAAAGGTAGGTTTGATGCACAGCATGTACGTGTCTTGTAAATAAACCTCGGATACAAGTTTGGACGTGCATTGTACGGTCGTCCTGATGCATGCAAATATAAAGTGTTAAGCGTGTGACCTGCATGTTCATTACCATGATGATCGCATCTCTGTACAGTGTCCCCGTAAAGTTGTTCATCAGAAACCAGCGTCTTCATGTTTTATGTCTCGTAGTTTAATGCTTGCCTGAAAAACGTAAACAAATGTTATAATTCGCCGAATAATAAGCAAGACATTTCCTGACGTGTAACAGCTGAGATTATGTAATAGAGATGCCACACTGAAGTCATGTACAGTACTCTCAGATTGTTCTTTTAACGTTTTTGGCTAATTATCATCATTGTCATTTTTTCCACCTATTCAGCTGTGTGTGTGTAGCTATAAATACATAAAAGATGTGCTTGATTGTTATAATTATTGATTTCAAAAGTATTTATAAACGCTGTGTATGCTGTATACAGTACAGTAGATACAAATGATTTCCATGTGTTGAGCCCTATTACCAGATTTGTGTTTTTAATATGATACCACGGTACATTGTTATCTGAATCTGTACCAGTGGACCTCCTTGGAAGTATACCATGTAAATATCATTATATATAAATATGATAATCCATATTCAAATATTAGGGTGAATTATTCGAAGGCCTTCTAAAAGCAAAAGAGCTTTTCAAAGTTAAATCTGAAGTACTGTATTAGTTACGGGAAGCTCACTGAGTAAAACTCCACATGGTTCATCCTGTTGTTCCATTAGTATTGGGACAGAGCCACTGTCTGTCTGTAGGGGAATAGCTGTCTGGCAGGTAATGCTGGTTTCTAATTTTAGAAGCTGCTGTTCAGTATTCTGTCTACATCCAGTTTGCAGCTGCTTACGTAATGCCGGTCGAGCTGAGCATTTTAATGAATAGAGGAGCAATAAGATGCAATGAGTCTTAACAAGGCATGCATGTGTCAAACGATGATGAAGATACGCTCTTCCTCCATCCTTCTGTCAGTGGGTGGGATCTTAAAATAGTCTCTCTAATAAGGAACCCTCAGAGTTCCCGAACGACCTGGGAACCAGTTGTGGAACCAGATGTTTTTGTGTTTGTGGGAAGATGCTGGAGAAAGCCATCAATACAATCTTTGACAGAGGTCAAAGGTGACAACAGTCACCTGAGATTTGAGCTGTCAGATGTTTCTGGCTTTGATACAGCACATTCTGCTGCATTCTGAGTGTTGAGCTCATTTGTTTTGTAGTTGTTTGCTGGCCAAAATCAAACAAATCCAGATCTAGATTGGGCTTGACTATCTCCTTCAGTGTACATCTTTGTGATTAGCCAGATACTTGAAGTATGATTCTTAAGGGGACAGTTCACCCAAAAATGAAAATTCTTCCATCATTTACTCACCCACATGTCATTCTGAACCCATATGACTTTTTTGCTTCTGAGGAACATAGAAGATATTTTGAAGTATGTTGGTAACCAAACAACAGTGGCACTCCATTGTATGCGCCCAAAATCACTGAGACATTTCTCAGAAAAAAACTTCTTTTGTATGATAAAGTCATACAGGTTTGAAAAAGCATAAGGGTGCGTAAATGACAAAACATAATTTTTAGCGGAACTATCCCTTTAAAAATGCAGGGATAAGATTTATGATTTTATTTTGTTTCAAAGATCTCTTGTGTGAGATGCTTTCAGATTAAGCTTTAATTTATTATTTTGTCACAGGGCCTTTATTATAAATGGCAACCCTGTTTTTATTTTCTAATTCTGGCCAGCGCATCACACACAAACACACACACACCTTCTGTCACAGTTAAAATAAACTGCATATACGATTAGCCCACATGCTGCTGTGCTGTGCTGCTTTATTCTGCCTCATCTCTGATTTCAGAACTGTGGAGTTTCTGCTTCAGGGCAGCGTGTGATTCAACTAAACAGCCTTTATGTTTTACATAACTCATCTACCAGTAAATGTGTTACGTAAAACATTCATCACCAAATCACTTAGGCTTCATTAAATAACAAGATCAGTTCTCAAGCAAATACTCCTGAACATCAGCTTCAGCCTTCGTATGAACATCAGCTTCACCCTTCCAATGACTTTGTTACAATAAAATAATCCACATGCGATAACTTTTGGTCATTTATTGGTTGTTTGTTTAATAACTATAAAAATAGAATGGATCCTTTTGAAATCTTTTATTGTATTGCATTTCTACTTTGTAGACCTCTCTCGGTTTACTGCTGGTCCGCGTGAAGGTCGCATTGATCGGCCGACCAGACTGAGAGATTATCGACTTAACTTTGTTGTTTGAAATGCAGGAGAGCAGATAAGCATCGAATGTGGATTTGCTTTGAAATGTTCTCTCATTGGTCTGCGGCCTCCATTCTCAGCTCACAACAACTCAACCGACTGAAAGGCAGTTAGTTTTACAGGTGAATACGTCCCTGATTTATTTTATGGATGTAGCTGCCTGAAGTTCCTGTATTTTACACTCACCCAACGGCATCTGACACGCACTTCAAAATAAATGACGTGTGCGTTTCTCTTTAAGAAACTTCCATGGCCTGCAAGGTAGCAGAAAAATCGTGTTAAAAGTTTTAGGTGAGATGAGCTGTGGGGCTTTACCGCAGCAATGAAATGCTGAAATAATGTCTTGCTTCCATTTTAATGGCACACAGGAATCTACACGTAACAGTTTTCGCAGTGTAAAATTGTCTAAAAAACAAAAGCTGACTGAAGACTGGAGTGCTGTATGATAAGAGCTTCAGCTTAACTCCTGAATCAACATGTTGAATCAGCACTGTTGCTTTTAAAGCACTTTAATAAATACAACATAAACCTAAAAGCTATTGCGTTCAGTTTAAAGAGCTGCAGATAAATCACAAGCTAGCTTTTGAAAAACGCATCAGAGGTGCAGAGAGCTTTGAAAAGCCACGTCCACTGACAGCAGGCAGACTGCGGCGTGCACTGGCGCGCAGGCTGCGGTGTGCACTGACAGCAGGCAGACTGCGGCGTGCACTGGCGCGCAGCATGGCCGTTTCTGCATTACAGTTGTGTTACAGTGAGGGAGATGCTGTGTGTATGGAGGAGGAGAAATGATGGACAGCTCTGTTGATTGTGAAGCATGTTGTGTTCTGGATAAGTGATGTGTGTTTGTTTGTGCGTGTGCAGTCGAGTGGCACAACGGCAACAATTTACAAAATGATTTTAGGTGGACAGAATGAATCAGAAGCACCTTGTTTTCACAACCATTTGCTGAATGATTTTAGCAGAAACCCAGTTAGCAATGAAATGAAGAGTGTGTAGCGATATCACTGATAGCTGAGGGACCGTTCTCAGGATGTGGGCTGACGCTCTTTAAGTTGTCTTAAAAAAATTATATGTCAAAAACATTATTCTTAAGTAGTTAGTGGAACATTTTAAAATTTTAATAGTGTTAATACAGAGTTACCTAGGTACCTACCTAGTTACCTGTTACCTAGGTAGGCACAGCATCTTTATTTATATCCTACCACTAGATGAATTTTGGATAACAGTCATTGATTGGCTCCTGCAAAAGGACATAACCAATCATTTGTTCCATTGCCTCGTTAAGCAGCCAATAAGAGTGGTGCTTTTCTTTTTTCAGCCAATGGATGTTCAGGTCTCATTTCTGGCCTTGTCTCTATTTCTTCGGCTAGGTGGGGAAGATGCTCTGCAGGGTTTAATAGAGAGCAGCATGGAGGAGGCTGCCAGCCAGCTGGAGAGAGAGCATGTTCACAGCGTGTACGAGAGGATTGCGCCCTACTTCAATGACAGCCGGTACAAGGCCTGGCCCAAAGTCAAACAGTTTCTGCTGGAGCAGGAGCCCGGGAGCCTCGTGGCTGATGTAGGTAAGCTCTCACACTCCAGACCCTGGATCCCTCAGAACCACAAAATCAGCGTGCTCTTGGGTATACAGTCACGATCGCTTTAAAAATAACTTCTCACAGACCGTCTGAAAAGAAAAGCATTAAATGTCATCTTTGTTTTGTTGCTTATGAAAAACACAATTAGGATAACATTATCAAGCAGCCGTCGCCGATGGCATTTGCTATCTTTGCAGTCAACTGAATAAAAATGCAGTTTTTCGTTTAATACGGATAAATGAGTTATTACAGTACAATACAGAGAAACACTTCAGAGATTAAAATGACGTTTTATGGACTTCAAGTTTCCTGACGGTGTTTGTTAATGCATCGCAGGATGTGGAAATGGTAAATATCTGCACATCAACGAGCACATCTTTAAGTTGGGCTGTGACGTGTGTCGGCCGCTGGTGGACTCCGCATGGACTCGGGGTCATGAGGTGCAGCTCTGCGATGGACTGCGCTTGCCCTTCAGAGACGGCTGCTTTGATGCAGTGCTCTCCATCGCAGGTAATGCACGTAAATGTCCAAATACATTTACACTAGAAGATAAACCGTACTTGTTTCACCTTTTAGATTCCAGGTCTAATTAATTTACATTTTTGAAAGACTTAGTAGTTGAAGGGATAGTTCAGCCAAAAATGAAAAACATCACCTACCTCTTAGATGACCTGAAAGTAAATTAAAGCTGGAATCTGTGACCTTTGCCTCTCTAGCGCCATCTCTGTTTGAAACACAAAATTGCAGGTTACTTTATGTACTTTTCATGACATCTGTTGAAGCCAAACTGACATCTCCCAAGAAATCACACCAAAAAGCTCTAATTTTAAATCATTATTATAAAACATACCATTGTGAATCGGGGTAAGAGAAGAAGATAGTTCTAACAGATCAGTGTTTAAAATGAATATATTCTTTTAACAGCAGTTTATCATCTTTGGGTGAACTTATCCCTTTAAGGTTTTCTTATGTAAACTTATGTATTATTTCTTATGTATTATTCCTTGTGCACATGTTTGTGCTTTACATGGATCAGTAAAGGTCATGTTGATTTAAATGGCATATCTGCTGTAGACGTCTTTATATCATAAAAGAGCTGTAACAAAATCATTAGCTTAATGGTTTATAAGGATTTATAGTCATACAGCTGCATTGTATCTGATTAGCAGAATAGCACCATGATCAAATCATTTAACATCAATCTGCTGCCGGAGCTTCAATCATCTGAAGAGAGCTGTCGTGTCGGTGTAGTTAAGCTCCATGAGATGTAGAAACGAGAGGTGTTACTAGGTTACAGGAGATTAGCAGTTCTGGGAAGAGGTCTGGGAGGGTTTGTTGTCAGGATGTACAGCTGGGTCACCAGGCAACCCCTCGCCATTCCCCAGGGAGAAGATTCATGTGCTTGTTGATGCTATCAGAGTCTCGTAATAATCTAAATACTTTGAAATCCCCTTTCTGAATGCATTAACTACCCCAACAGTATAAACTGTGCTTTCTGCATTGATTTCTGCTTTTCCTCTGTGGAACATAAAAGAAGATATTTTGAGAATTGTTTGGTTACCAACATACTTCACAATATCGTTTATGTTTCTTAGAAGCAAAAAGTCATACAAGTTTGGAATGACATGAGAGTGACTAAATAAGAGAAGAATTTTTATTTTTGGGTGAACTGTCCCTTAAAATTTGTAATTCACCCCTGTGCCAAACCAATGACGAATTTCATGCTTTTTTTTCTATACAATGAAAAACGTCTTGCATATACAAAACACAATAAGAAAGCCCATAAGGTGTGTGTAGGATTTTCCTGATGTTTTAAAGATGTACATCTGAAATGAGGGTGAGGAATTGTGATTTCCATTTTTGGGTGCACTGTTTCTTTAAGTGTCTAAAGTGTTGTTTAAATGACTATAGATCTGACCTCTGATGAATCCAATTTCTTTCAATCGCTCAGTCATACACCACATGTCCACCAAAGAACGGCGTATCCGAGCAATAAAGGAGATGACACGCACACTGCGGGTGGGAGGGAGGATCATGATCTACGTTTGGGCCATGGAGCAGAAGAGACGCAAGTTTGAGAAGCAGGACATCTTCGTTCCATGGAACCCCAATCCTCCAGTATCTTCTGCCCTCAGAGAGCGAGGAGACGGAACCCAAAGCATCAGCGACGACACGGCCTCCAGCGACAAGCACAGGAAGGTGAAAAGCACATCCTCTATGGTGGACGAGGGTGACCTCAGCAGCCCCAGTCAGCAGAAGCAACAGAGGCTTTGGTTCTTCTCCAGATCTCTGGATTCCGTGCTGGACTTCGGCAGCCTGACTGTGTCCCGGTCCACCTCCAGCACTTTTCAAACCTCTGTTGATGAAGCTGCGGAGAGCAAGAGCCGGCGATCCAGTGGCAGGGGTCTCATCAGGCAGGTCTCCAACCTCTTTTCATCCTCTTCCAGAACCAGTCTTGAAGAAGACGTCTTCATCTCAGATCCCCATGAACAAGTTCACAGAAATGACAACAGCAGTGCTGGTAATGGAAACAAGACCGTCCCTGTGGATCTTGTCCATGATTGTTCCTCAGTTCCACTGCCTGACCTGGTGTCCTACCAAAGCAATGGAGAACATGAGGTTGACGGAACACCAAACAGACAACAGCTCATGGAGAGACAGGAAAGCACAACGTCTCTTAAGGAAACTGAGGAGATGAAAGAATGGAAGGATGAACAGCTGAAGGACTCTTGTCTGAGGTACTACCACGTTTTCAGGGAAGGAGAACTGACGCAGTTGATCGAGAACCACGTTGATGAGCTCCACGTTCTTCAAACCTACTTGGACCATGCCAACTGGTGTGTGGTGGCTGAGAAGATCCAAGTCTGGAAGATCTAGATGTCATTTTAAATGTCCATTTTAATTGATTTGTGATGCGTTTTTAAGTCTTTAAACGTTGCGGTTTGAGGTTTTAGGTATGAGAGCTGATATCAGATGTTAGCTGTTTAGAATCAGTGGCAATAACAAGCGAGGTGTTGAAGCTCTGACTGGACCAGTGTTGGTCAGAATAGATGTTTTATTTATTTTATTCCTAGTAACTCTAACGCTACGAGATGCAGTTGTACTGTGAAACTTGTTAAGCTACATTTTGTTCTCAAAAGGTGTCCCTGTTGTGCTAAACGATCTCTGTGCCGTCTTAATTGTTTTGAAGTTGCGTTTGAACTTACAAATAATGATCTTCACTTGCACTGATTTTAATGCTGTATTACTGTTAAGCAACGGCTGTCTGAAATGAAGCATAGCACATTATAACCAAACAATGTGAGCACATGACTAGAGTTTTCTGACTGAATTCTCTTCAGGAGTTTGTGTTGTCGCTGTGTTTTGTGGTCAGTGTTGCCATAAAGCTTTGAGCTTTTGTGTTGTTTCCTGTCGCAAAAGCTTTATAATGAGATTTACATCACTGTTAATCAGTCGCACATAAAATTACATTTTGAAAACTTGAACAATTTAACTCTTTCAGTGCTGGTGTTGTTGTAAATTGTGTGTGTTTGTATTGGTGTAATTTGAGTGTCAATGTCACAACGATGGTCTCCAAATTTCCTTTAAACTTGAACCATTTTTTAAATCCGTGGATGTGTATTTCGACTGTTAAATAAAATAAAAACATTATTTTTTGTTTTTATCCGACACACTGACTGGAAAATGTCATATATAGCTATTAAACTTATTAAACTTATAGACTTATAAAAGAACATTATATAACAAAAATACAAAAACAATATCATTTCAGTGTATCATTACGTTTTATTCATAGAATTGATTGCCACAGCAGCACAGTGATTTACATTTGCAGACTGTTTGTAAATGGTCCCTCGCAGCAACCAAATGAGATCTTAGCTCTACGTTTCCATCATAAAGTGACAATCCACATTCTCTCCAGACCTGAAATGAGAAATCTGGAGCAATATGAACACACAAACCTCCTGACAGTTCAATACTGCTGTTTACATGCAGGTAATAAAAGAGAGAAAACATTATCATACGAGGTATGTTTCATAAACTGCCCCATAATGTCAACACCCAAACGTCAGAGCAGCACCTGTCGTTCAGAGCTCCTCTCTCTCGTTCCTACTGCTCGGTTCTGCTAGCTCACCTTAGCCGCAGTCCTGTGAATTATTGAGTGTTTTTGTGCCAAACGTCCAATATCTCCGGAACAACCTCCTATAACAGTGGCCACAGGGATTCCCCTCCTAATGACTGTCGGCAGTACATAAAGATCCCTCTGGTACACTCCCGCATTGAGACAATTTAATTGAGTAAATTCAGTTCTCCCAGTTCATCCTTCCAGGAGTGACCAGGAAAGGTGTTCCTGAACCGGACAGGAAATGTATAGTATAAATTTAGTATATTATGATAAATCACTGATAAGCTTCAATCCGTAACTTTATTAGTTAATAATAAAGACATGATTGACATTTACTGAGCAAGTACATGACAGATCAGTGTTGAAAACAGTCTCCTTATCTTACCCACAGTTCACAATGGTCTTATTTCTCAATATGACTCATTGTGATTTAATTTGTGGACAGAATCAAGTTTGGAAAACAAGTCGTAAGTAAAAACGATTTACAGAAGTGTCAAGAAGTGTCCTGTCTGGACTAGTTTTACTCTCTTGGGGGTTTAATGTGATAATATTCGGGAATTATTACATGTTCAGCGTTAATAACCTCCGAGTCTTATGCAGTGGGCTTCGTTTCACTAAAATCGCCTCTTACACCAAACTCTGCATGTAATATACGCCAGTTTTTAAGATGATAAATGAAACATGAGATGATGAAACATTCACACTGCAATATGTTAAATACGGAATAGCAACTGCTGCTTTAGAAACGCGTGCAGTTATGAAACCGTGACCAAAGCTGAACATTAGTAAAGCAGCGAGCTATGGTATATATATAACATGACCTAACACGCATTTTATTCGTTTATTATTAAATACGAATCAATATACTGCACGCGACTGCATGCATTAACACAGACAGTCATAAGATTGTGTTTGTTAATGTTTTTACACGTTTTAATGGAAGTGCGCTACTGCCACCGCCTGTTGAGGGCTGTGCACTGATTAGATAGCGCATCACGTTAACCGAAATGTGCCGTAGTATGTAGTGTGCACACGCAGTAGGGCAAACGTTTCTACTTGACGCAACTGAATACAATATTGATTTAATTGCGCCAACATGCTTTTGCATATGCATAATATAGCCTACATGGAAATATAAATATTCAAAAAGGTTACAATAAGTATATGATAATAAAAACATCAATAAAATCTTTAATTTTGTTGTTTTATAATCGTAAATAATTAAGCTACATCGTTGTTTTTAAACGTGCAGTCGTTTTAAAGGAACTGGACACCGGAAGAGGCGTTTCTTGGGCGATGAAACGCATGTTTCATGTGTTTATATTATGTAAATCACCTGGTGGCGTCAAAT
>JAZGTJ010013033.1:2752-15356 GCA_036877575.1 Botia almorhae
TGGGATCATCAGGGTGGAAAGAGAGGTAGAGCTGGGTGTCATCAGCATAGCAGTGATAGGAAAAGCCATGTTTCTGAATGACAGATCCTAGAGACGCCATGTAAATAGAGAAGAGGAGTTGTCCAAGAACTGAGCCCTGGGGCACCCCAGTGTCTAGGTGTTGCAGGTTGGACACCTCTCCTTTCCAGGACACCCTGAACAACCTGTCAGAGAGGTAAGAACTGAAACACCGAAGTGCTGTACCTGAAACGCCCAGTGATTCGAGCGTCGTCAGGAGGACCTTTCACTTTCATTGTACTAATAAAACAGCATGAAAGTTCTTTAAACCTTTTATGTTTCATGAACAAATTTGGAATGGCATGGATAAGAGCACACAAATTCAAATTCAGCAGGTTCAGGAGTACAAAGATGAACTTGCACAATTCTGGTTATAAACAGAGGTTTAAAACTCAGGTTCAAAATCACAAAATAGATTTACAACCATTTATGACAGTGTCCCCAAATACTGTCACAATATTTCACAGTTCAGGATTTTTTTGATGGCATTCCAAGAAGGTGTCAAGTAATAATTGGTGATGATTGGAATATATTGCTAGGCATTTCTATTATTTACTCAAGGCCTTGTAAATACAAGTACTAAATCATTATACATGTCATTAGGCAGCAGAACACAACAGCCACATTCTGTCAGGGATGCCATCATTTTAACTGCTCAGTTTTTATCTCTGAAATGCTTTTTCTATACCTGCCAATAGCTGGCTATTTGGCTGCCTAATGGACATACAGTGAAGACTGCCTTATTACAGCCAATTACAGAATGAAAAAAATTTGAAAGGAGAGAAACAGCAAGAGACAGAGAAAGAGAACATAAGAAAGAGTAGAACTAAATGCAGATTGGCTCTGTGGTGTTTACATTTAGAAAATCATTATAGTTTGCAGTTTGCATGGCTTTTCTCACAAATAACCAAAACAGCCCTAAAACAGCCATTAAATGATAGCATCAGTATCAAATTGTCCATATAAATTGCCATGCAGACCTTTAAACAGCTTTCAGATTTCTTCATGTTAGAGCGCTTTAATGGTTGCATATGGCTTTAATTTGGAAGTCCCTGTATAATTTTATATAATTTTAAAGTTTGTAATACTAAAAGGCAATTTCTTAAAATTCTAGTGTCATATCTTTACAAAAATTTAATGCATTTGTTGTTTTTACAAAGTTATGAAAAGCATGCAGGGAGGTCTTTTTGTAATTATGGGCCCTATGTCTTACTGTACCTCCAGACCTCCACAGATCTTGAAAGTGACATATTTGTCAGATATGGTAACCATACCCGAATTGTGACCTCTGCATTTAACTCATCAGACATACACGGGGAAGGGGGTGAAGTGCCTTGCTCAAGGGAACTTCAATTGCTACCTGCTGGCCCTGGAATCAAACCAGCAATCTTCTGATTACAAGCCTGACTCACTAACCACTAACCTGTCCACTAAGAAAAAATCACAAAATAAAACACAACCAAATGCTACTGCTGTACATCCACTGATGTGCAAAGCCACTGTCATACCACTGCACAAATATACATTAAACCACAAAATTCCTGTAAACATTTACAAAAATGATCTGTTTGAATTGTATTCTAATAGTTTTTAATAGATCAGATGTTATGACCATTTGATATAACTGAAACCTCTAGGCATAAAAAACACATTAATGCTTAGAGATGTTGTCTCTTGCCCTTTCCCTCTGAGTTATAGGATGGTCTTTGTTTTTTTTTTTAGTTTTGTCAGGATAAGTCTCTTTTGGGAGCAGATGTCCCACTTTGCTGTGACATGTCCAGGTCAGACCCAGGCATTGCATCGAGTCCCCACACTGCAGCTCTGCACCCCTGGGATGCCATCAGATATGTGCACTGCTGGCAAATTCATATGTCATGCCTTGTCAAAACATTTGGAGTAGTTTAGCACCTGCATTCCAACAAATGCATCCTGGCACTTTTCACTGGACAGCGTTCTTTGCTCTTTCACATGGAGGGACTTGGCTGTTTATATGCAGAAACTATGACTTTAATATAAACAATTTATAAGCTGTTATTAATTATACAAACAACTTCATGCAATTTAATATTTACATTTTAATGCCTGAACATTTGTTATAGAAATTCAGCAGCAGATCGTTGCAGTTTAATGTGTATTGTTAATGAAGAAAGTATTATGTATTATAGCAATTTTAACACATATAGCCATGGGATTGCGTAGTTTAAATGTGCAAGTAACAACACATCACTGCATACATTAACCTAATATAAAAATTATGGTATAATAAAGCAACTTCATCTAATATTAAAAGCACAAGATTCAAAGGACCACATTAAATTAATATGATCACTGGTTCACAAGGGGAGTAGTGCTTTGGATTGTAGAGGGTGGAGATAGTGGTGGCTATTGATTTTCCTGTCACTTTGAGGACCTGCGGTGGCTCTGTCTTTGACCACACACGTTTGCACTGGGCATGTGATGGTGAAAAATGGTGGGACAGAAAGAGACACAACTGGAGAGTCTTTTACCAACTTAAAAAATGGTGTTATCCCTCTCTATTTATCTCTCTATCTCCTTCACGTCTTTGTCCCACTATTGTCAAATGCCTTTATTGGTTTTCACACAACCCATAAAAACCTGTTTAGCTTTAGTGGTGGAGCAATCAAATAGGCTGGCTGCTGTGCAACCTCCTGGAGTCAGTGGTTTGTATAATAATATCCAAAGCAGTGCAGGTGCTTTCTTAATTCCCTTTTTTAGGGTTAATTTGACACAACCTGTGGGTCCATCGGATGGACATGAGGCATGCCATTGTGAATTGACAATTCCAGAGAATCAGTTAATTCAAATATACTGTCTCACAACACAAGAAAGAAAATAGCCCTAACAATCACAGTAGTTTACACAGTAATCATAGAGCTTATTTGTTGCTCTACCTTACAAATATTTACTATCATAAAGATGAAGGCAGGTCACTGGTGCTCTTCTTTAACCATCAAGGGTTGTATACAGCTGAAATACATGTATTGAGAGACTTTCCCCAGAGACCAGAACAGTATGTCAGTCTGAGAGGAGGACTTCTTAATAGCACAAGCAGCTCTTCTCTGGGTGAATACAGCATATAATCTTTCATAGAGTTCATGTAAAAGTGGGATGTGTAGGAACATCCCAGAAACTGAACTTCACTTGCAGAGTCAATTAATTAACAACAATTTGTTAAAATAATTATTGAAAGCACATCCAATTGCTGAGATTCTAATGTAACAATTTATTACAGCTATAGTATATAATTTCTCTGCCACTAGCAGCACCAATGGCATTGGTGCCCAAGTAGACACCAAGGGATGTCACACTGTAAAAAGGACACAAAAATGCAATTTAAAAAGTCCATCTGACTAATGTATTATAATCAAAGTAATCTACAATAGCTTTGTGTACGGAATAGGCAAAAATCTGAAAATCTCCTCCTTTGACATAGTTTGGCACTTTCACCATGCTTACATGGTACAAATACGTTTTCACATGTTCAAACATACACTCAAGAACTATGAAGTTTGTATGATGTTGTGTGATGTTAGGTTTGCTACACTTCTGGCTATATGCAAGCTGTAGTGTGTCCTCAACACTTAAAAATAAAAAAAATAAAATAAAACAAAGCACCTTTAATATTACTACATATATATTTATTTAAACATCTCAAATTTCATCTGCCTATATATTGTAAAGTTAGTACACCGTGCAAATGATCAGAACACAGATTCTTTTACTTGGTGCCTGTTGTATATACATAACCTAATTAGTTACCAGAAAATATGTGTTTTTGATTTAACTACATTCTAATTGTCAGAGAATGTCAGAGTGAAGGAGAGAATGAACCCATGCTTGTCCCCACAAGTAACTAACCTCTTTATTTCTGCTGTAAGTGCTCTGTATGTGTTTCACAGATCTGGCTGATGTAGCACCTTTAACACTGCTGTAATTCACAACACCTGTTGCTGGGAGCAAGAAGGACTTAACATTTATTTTAACAGGGAACTCATACATCTAGTAAAGTGCTAATTAAGGCCCGAAACATACCCTACGCCCAAAACATACCCTAAGTACAAGAATGTTTCCAGATACATGTTGTATTGTGGTTGTTAAATGTAAATTCACATCATAAAGCTATTGCACATTGCAATTAGTGGCACATCGCAATAGTGGCCCTTGTAGCACCTGCTACTTGTAGTTACTGCTTCTATTGTCAGTATTCTCTTTCTCAGTTCAACTATTAGAGCATCATTTAGAAGACATTCCTGTGAAAAATGTTCATAGCTAGTTACCTGTTTAATATTGAGACTGTACTCCTCCAAATGAGTCCATAGGTTTCTTTTCCTTGTTTGAGCTGGCGTAAAAATAATGACAGTGTTGTGTGGTGTCATGAAATGACGTATGAATGTTGTCACCAATCATAATACAGGTTTATTTAAACAAGTTTTTACAGGGTCCCTTACCCACCAATTTTCATTCATTTAGAGTTCATAAAGTTTACATTTAGGAATATGGCAGTAACTTTGGAAAGTTTCCTTACCTTAACTGACCTTAACTAACATGACCTTATCTTGCAATCCATTGGCCAAGTATTTGCATCAATGTTTGACCGGTAGAAGATGCGGGTTCACTGAAGATTCTGCGCGCAAGCCTACATATATATCAGTGTGAAATCACTTACAGTTGATGACCAGGCACCACATTCACCTGCTAATGCAGTTACTGTATGTCAGCAGTTGTAGTTTTTAAAACCTAGACATTTAAGTGAGTAAAGTGCACACATGCCAAATTTATTGCCATTTATTATGGATGAACTTGAAGGATAACTTAGTGATAGCAACTAATTTTTTTTTTGCAAAAATAAATAGCTAAGTAAAAAAATAAAACTAGAGTGTTTTGAGTTGTTAACAAGGCTGTGCCATGAAGATTTTTGAATTTGTTCAAATTTCTAGTAATGTTGGCACTTGCCGTGAAATACAGTGTAATACAAAGCAAACATTGTCTTCTGAGTTTTTGAAGATTTTGAGAGTTTTTGTTAGTAGTCCTTGTGATGTACAACAGCCTTGGCATATGAGCTCCTGTGGACAGGCATCTAACGTTAGTAAGAGCATGTAAATGTATGAGGGGAAATGGCCTACTGTACTTCCCATAGCAATTTCACAGCTGTCAACCCCCATGAGACGAGCTCATCAACTAATCAAACTAACACTTACATTGTATGAAAAAGAACAACCATTTTTCAAATGCGTTGGGAATGTGAGTAGATTGGAGAGACCACTGATGCCAAATGGTGCTACCATATACTTAAGCTTATTATGCTTTTGTTTTTATTAAGTATAATATTTATTTATTTTATAGTGATCTTAAAATAAAACTTGCTGTAAAAGGAAACCCACTCTGAAATGTTTGACTGGGCAAAACAAGACATTGCAATGAGTTGATCATGGTCCGGGATTTAAATAACTGGGCTGACTGGGAACAGGTGTGGCAAACAGGAAGTAATCAGCCCTAGGCACGGGGAACATGGGAATTGTAGTTCAAACTAAAACTAGTACTTTGGAGAAGGCTCCCTCTGGTGGCATGCAGCCTCCTCCATAACACAAACACGTGTGTACAGTTCATGGTAATTAGCCAATTCACCTCAATTAGATGCACACAGCCCTCAGATATACAGCAGTGTATTTAGCACATACACACAGCAACAATCACATGCTCCCTGACAATGTGTTTGCAGATGTGATATTTCTTTCTGTCCTTGACATTTCTGTGCCTCTACACAATAACACTGAGACTAAGAAAGCAACATGATAGTACCCATTTCAAAACTCACAAAAAACAGCATGACATGAAATGACTAAATTAAAAAAATAACTAAACTAAATTACAAAAATTACAAAAAAAGAATAATGCATGTTGATCATGCAAATTACAATGTAATGTTGTAAAAAAAATTATTAAATTTGTAAATATTAGCAAAGATACGTAGATTTAGTTGTGGCTTTATAAAATTGTTATTGTCCTGATGTGGAGGTCACAGACGAAGACACGTGAGGTTAGGGAGATAAGTAGGGCGAGCACTCATGTCTGCTAATCACTCCCTGAAAGGTGTTTCAGGTATCGGACCTGACCATTTGGGACACTTTTACATGGACAGATCAAACTTCAGAAATGAAATCCAGCAGGTCACCTTTAGGATAATTATTTTTTTCTTATTTGTGCATGTAAATTGAACCTGCCATGATAGGAAGACTAAAATTAGCCAATGTACTGTATGTGAACATAAAACACCTCCACAAAAAGACAAACAGAATGTCTGTAAAGTCAGTTCACAGCAGAAGACAGCAGAGAATAGAACAGGAAAAAGTTCTATTTTCTGTTCTGAATATAACACACAGTAAATCCAGAGGTATTTGGACACTTAGGTCACAACTTAAAATGTCAAAGAAAACGGGGAGTGAGGTTAACACACTGCACAGCTTTTCCCTCACTAGCTGGCCTAGCTGGTTACACAGACCCACCTAAACCTCACTACCACCTGGGTCACAGCAGCACTTGTGATATTTGTGATATTTAATTATATAATGCAATGACTTTATTATATTTTTAAGTGTGACTGAAAATACAGAATCAAATACTAATTCTGCAAGGATTTGTATCTGTTGGCTTGTTTCAGACAAATGTCTGAATCAAATGTCTGAACAAACAACAGAATATACTCAGCTGAACATAACTCAACAGCTGCATAACTCAAGCAACATGCATCTCTTATCATAGTGTTGTTGTGTAATCGCACACCTCTGTTGCAGTGCTGCAGTTCTGGGGAACATTAAGTGGCACTTAAAAGTAGCCTTTGCACACAAGTAGCCTTTGATGGTACAAAAACTGTTTGCACTTTGACTGGCACCCTTTAGTGGCATGTCTCACCGCCAAACGGATGAATGTCTCACAGCTCTTATGTTGTGAAAAACATACTGATTTTAAGATCTAAAAGCATCTAGTTTTGTTTGCAGCTGCAACTTATCTCACATATTTGCACAACACGCAGGTTTTGGCCTTTAACTACACATTTATGTCAGTCCAGCACAACCTGTGCCTAATTTCTGCAGATGTAACAAAAAACTTCTTATCACAGCATTTGTTAGGGAAGGATTTTTTTCTCCTTGTGTGTTTGTGTGATTGTTTATTTATTTTTCTGCTGAACGCAGCTGTTCAAACCCCTCCATGCAGAAACGCCCAATATGGCTGCATGGCTGTACTTAAGGCTGGGGGCCAAGAGGGCCAGTTTTGGAGAGAGACACCAGTGGAGTTTTACTTGCAATGGCTCCCGGTGGGCATAGTTTCCAGACAGCCCCCTTTTACTCTTAGTTTTCTTGTTATGTGCCACCCCGTGCATGGTGCTGTGTGTGTGACATTCACTGAGGACCTTTGCTCCTGACTTGTGATTTGATCAACATAAATCATAGATTGTTGTTTGAACTACTAACATAGAATTAAATATTGCTTTGTGCATTGGATTGGTTTAGCTAAAAAATGCTATCAGCCTTACATAAGGTGGGAAACACTGGTGGTCTGCCAATAATGCCATACACTGCATTACTGAACTCATTACACTTCTCCAAACAAAATAATAATAACATATCTACAAAGGCGAGATCACTGTAAACTGTGTACTTTTGGACAGCTCCTCAGTGGTATTAACACTGTAATTCTCTCACTATACTCTTTGTGTTTATATTTGCCAAAAGCACTTTAAGTAATGAAGGCGAGGAGACAGGTGCAGTTCTAGTTCTGAACAAATATATTCTTGAAATGTATTTTATTCACTTCAAGAAAACAACATTGACAAATATAAAGAAACAAGTATAAATATCAAAATGTAAATTGTATGCATTTCTTTACAAAAAAATAGTATTATTTAAAAAAAAATAAGCAAGTTATAAAATGGATTAAGGTAGTTGGGACAAGAGGGTACAGGAAAAGAATAAAATTATCCAAAGTAAACTATAGAAACTGTTGAAAATGCATGTCATTATCATCTAATAAAAAGAACATCTGCAGAGCTGTTTTCTAGACAGGGTGTGGCTACTACAAAGAATTTCAAACATAAGGTAATATCTTGAGGTAAGGTAGTCTTTTTTAGACATATTTATAAATATGTATATTGTACTATATTTTATAGTTTTGATGACTATAGAACTTTACAATAATTCTAAAATGTGAAAAAACAGCATAAATGCAGAATGAGCAGGTGGCTTTAAACTTCTTGAGGTAAGGTAGTCTTTTTTAGACATATTTTTAAATATGTATATTGTACTATATTTTATAGTTTTGATGACTATAGAACTTTACAATAATTCTAAAATGTGAAAAAACAGCATAAATGCAGAATGAGCAGGTGGCTTTAAACTTCTGAGGTTGTGTATGTGGCATAAACACAGGTCAGATTAAAACTGCAGCCAGTAGCCTGTGCCATAATCTAGCCACTGTACAATTGTTTGGAACCCATTCTTTTTTTACAACATATTTTACTTGTTTGTTTACTAACATGCAGAGAAAAGTGTTAACTGATTAAGCCATGATCTTACTATAGTAATGCATGTACTTAATATAGTAATAACAGTAAATTATACATAATTACATGCAACCAACCCTAAACCAACCCTTAATCCCAACTCTAACCATATAGTAAGTACATGTTGTTAATTAATATTAGTCAGTATTTAAATGTATAATTACACTGTAACAAGGACACCTTAAAATAAAGTGTAATAGTGAAGTCATCTCTCATGAACACAGTCACACAATGCAGACAGTTCATGGTTTTTGACTGTAAGGAATATTTGTGTACACTTTTAAATTTTGCTGTGTTGAATATGTTCTCTGTGAGTTTCTAATTCGAATGCTTATCATTTGTACAACCCCCCCCCTCTCCTGTACATCTCTTTTCATTTCCTTTAAACCTGATCATGAGCCAGCCAAAATTATGCTGCCTCATTTATTTACTTTAGTTCTCAAAATGTAACTTACATAAACATATTTGTTTTCTTTATTAAATTTCTAAAACTTCTAAAAAAATTACAGTTTTAATGTGGTTAAATATGTGCATTTTTATTCTTATTTTAAAGAAAAATGGCCAGCTTCCCAGTCTTTTCTAAAGACATAAGGATTGGTCGTGTATGTGTTTGTGGAGCATATGGAACGAATCATTAAGAGAAGTGGTGAATCGTTTGGTATAAATTGAGTCATTAGGTATCCATTTGTGGCAGAGTGACTTCCATATGACAGAGCGGCAGGCCCCCTCTCTATACCAGCTGGCTTCTGTTCTCCACTCACATAAACAGATAAACAGATTGGCTCGTCTGGGTGACAGTTTGGTAGCAACTTACAGAAAACCCTTAACTTTTAATCTCTATTTTCATTTCCCTACTTCATACACACTACTTTAATTTTCAGTGCTTAGAACTTTCTGAAACGTATGTGGCCTTGGGTGTGTGCGCAATAGTGAGTATTCCCCAAAAAATCAATTGATTTGATTGCAGATTGCAATTTGACCATTTCCAAACTCTTGCAAAATATTAATTTAACACACCAATCTTATTAATGCAGTGTTTAATACATTTATAATATTTAATAAATGTATAATATTGCACTCCATAATTTTTTGTGTTAAAAATAAGCAGCAAAAATCTGTTACAAGTATATAAGAGATCAATGTTTAAAATGGTATCCTTACAGATTGCAGCTTTAATACTAGTAATATAGAAAAAAAATGTATGTGCTATACACAGTAAGCAGTTTGCTGTAGTGTTCAGTTATAAATTTAGCATCCTCTTCATCTTCTTTATTATGGTCCAGTAGCAGAATAAGGGACACCACTTAACTAACACTAAAATTACATGAATTATGACTATAGACAGAAACTATATTTATAGACAATCATCCTGTCAGTGATATTATCTTAGTCATTTTATAACTTATTTATTCTAATTTACTCTGCAACACTGCGAAAGTCTTATTACCATTCAAGCCATGAGTTCAAATGTGAAGATCCTGGAAAATTACTGTTTAAGGGTATATTAAGTTGCCTGCGTATGCCTGAACACGCTTGCTTTCAGCTGACTCTATCATGCGTTGGCTGTGTGATACGATCGAGCATGTAAGTAAGTAACAGTAACAGTAAGACAATTACCCACCACTAGATTTGGATGGATGATGAGAGAGAGGTTGAATTACCTATCACAAGATTTGGATGCATGGTGATAGAGGGGGTAAGCATACCGTTGACTGACCACCCAATAACATAAATCTGTAACAACATACACATGCAGACAAACACGCCATTCTGCTATGACAGCGTGTGGATGTGTGTTTGTTGCTGAACATCAGAGTGTCAAAGTGTTGTCTATTCTGATTTGTTGAGTCTTCCTCTGATGGTGAAACAAAAGCGGTGAATGATGCTTTTGGCTGTAAATCAAATCCTCTGCTCGTAGCACTGAAAAGCAAAGTATGTTTTTTATCACAATTTATTATTGAACATTAAAATATGAAATCCAGAACTTGAGAAATGGTTTCTTTAACAGGTAGGGAAATGTTGTTTTTTTCATTTTTAATATATTGTCTCCTAATATTTAACAAAAACAAGTCATTGACATTACCAAATGTTATCAACAGTGCTTTCTTTTAAAATATATATTCAAATATGGTCAGGAAGTACTTAAAGAGAGAAAGAAAATAATTTACTGAGATATTAAGTGTTATTTTGCGTGTCCAGCACTTGGGTGGAACAAATTATACCTTGTTCATACTGCTTAAACTCATGTGGTCTTTTCTTTGGCCCACAGAAAATTAATAAGTCCTTCTGTGTTAAACAAAACTAAATAAAATGATTATTTAAATATATATCTACAGCCATATATCTTACTGTCTTACTGTTTGTCTGTACATTCCACTCTAAATCATCAGTTCTGTTAACTTTATACTCATAAACCAATTACAATCTTAGATCTTAGTATTGATAATTTTTAAGGTAAGAAGACTGAACTGGTACTGCATTTAACTGTATGTATATATAATCCGTCTTATAAAAATTGAGTTTTATTAAGAAAATGTTTAAATGTGACAATTTCTAACAATAACTACAAAATAAATAGTAACATTTTCATGAGGATTTAGGGAAAAACTACACAAAAATGTAAAATTGCCCTGTTATGCATGTAGCAAACTAGTGAATTTAATTTATAGGGCTAAAAATGCCTACCAATAAATATTTTATATTCATATTCATATATGAATATTCACTAAAACAGTCAAGGTATAGAAATAATTGAATCAAACAGAAATAACAGCAACATCTTAAAAGAAGGAGAGACATTGGAAAAGCTGTAGGTTTTATGAAAGAACAGAGAAAAGCACACTTTTCTTGACGTTGATGCCGCTGCAAGATTCGTGCCTCGACACAAAGGGCCAGGCTGATGGTGTTCTTGTGGTCCTTGGGCAGTTTGCAGATGGCAATCTCATCCTGGATGTCGTCCTCCAGCCCACTCAGGAAACGAAGGCGGAGAGCCTTCTCGTTCCAGCCGCAGGAGGCCGCCAAGGTCTCAAATTACACAGGTGAGCACCCGTTTGCCCCAGCGCCGAGCAAATCAGATCTGAACCTGCTGGATCCATTCTGGTCAGATCGTTCTGTCAGGAACAACAGAAGATCCATATGCAGGTAAGCAATGTTAATTTGAGATAGGAGGAAACAGACAAAAATCCACTCAGAAAAACAGCAGCAGAGGTGATCCAGAGGTGAAGAGGGCAGCGGGAGAACCAGGAGGATGATGGGCAGGGCAGGAGTGAAGCTGAGTGGAGAGGATGGGTGGAGATGCAGGAGACCAGGCAGAAGAGTGGAGGAATGAAGGTGGGGCACCAGAGTTCTGACGAGAAACTGGCAAAAATAGGCAAAAATAGAAAACAACAGCAACCGGGACGGGGGAGAGGAATAAGGAAAACATGGGAAAAAAAACAAGAACCAACCCAGCAGACACACAACGTCATAAGACGTTAATATTAGGTTAGATTTAGGTTGTGACGTCAGGTGACCAAAATTCAATGTCTAGCCAGCGTCTAAGGACAACGTTATTTTGACGTCCAAAAACGACGTTGCGTTGGAAAGTGACCAAAATCCAAGGTCTAGCCAACATCTTAAGCCAACGTCATATTGACGTCAAATACTGACATTTATTCATCAGTTATGGCAAACAAAATCCAACGTCTGATAGACGTCATATTGGTAACGTCCACACAACGTCAAGCTGTAACATCATTAGACATTAGCATTAACCCTTTAATGTGTATGTTTACACCAATGTGAGCAGTACTGGCTGGTGTGTACAAAAATGCATTTTTCAAAATATAACTGTACATTTAATACTGTATTTACAGTATTTTTGTTAGTTTAAATTTTAAAAAATTCTGTAAAAGGACATCTATAAATTAACAACTTGACTGCTTTTGTAGGCTATTATATCATTAATGAAAAATTATAGTAGTTTTTTAA
>JAZGTJ010013034.1:0-15355 GCA_036877575.1 Botia almorhae
CATTAGCTTCACAATCTAAGAAAGAAGTAAAGAACCTGGGAGTCATTTTAGACTGTGATCTAAGTTTTAAGTCTCATATTAATCATGTTACAAAAACATGCTTTTATCACCTAAGAAACATTGCCAGGATTTGCCGTTTTTTATCTCTAAATGATGCTAAGAAACTAATTCATGCGTTTATCTTCTCTCGACTTGACTACTGTAATGCTGTGTATACTGGTTTACCTAAGGGTTCTATAGTCAAGCTGCAGTTGATACAAAATGCAGCAGCTAGAGTATTAAAGAAACTGAAGAAACGAAAACATATTACAGTGCCATACAAATAAAATTATTATTATTATTATTATTACACATATTTTTTTAATATATATGGGGTAATTTATATTTGTGCATGGGCACCGTATGCTCATCTGATTTGGTGAAGACGAAGCCCCTTTTCCGCTGCTCTTCCACCAAACTACAAACCCCATGAGTGCAGCCTCCGCTCTGCCTCAGCAGAAGCGGGACCCAACCCGAGAGGTGCAACTTCCCGACTCCCATCTGAATTAAAGAGAGCAAGGCAAGGAGTGGAGCATTGTTAGAGGAAGCAATCCACAGGGCCTTTGCCTCTGCTCTTAAACAAAAAAACACAATGCGTGTAAAACTCATTTCTTAAATTTCTTTTTGTTTACTTTTTTTGTTTCTAGCTGCTTTCTAGAGCTCATAGCTTTATTTTCCCCTCACGCTTAAACCTGACTAGCGTGCAGACAAATGGGCTTCCTGAAGACAAGAAGCTGATGATGTATTTTGCAGGCACCCTTTAAAGATTTTGTGGTGCGCAAAGCTACATTACATGACCTTGACCTGCCTATGAGTAGGCCTGATTTTACACGTGTTCAGACTTGGGCGTGCCTGAAGCACATTCCCATAGCATCAAGCATGACACAGCATTAAGTTCTATCGAAAGGGAACTACTAGCTAAAAACTTTTGTTAAAATATGTGATAATTTTAGGGATTCTAAAAATCAACCTTATGTTATTACACAAAAACCTCATGTATCAGAATAATTTCAGTGTACAAAAGAGGTGTTTAGGAAAGTTTTGTGGTGGATTTTGTTGCAATTCACTTTTAATTAATAGCACTTGCAACAAATATTCAACTTTATATTTCTGCCTTTTATGCGGTAAAAGGCCCTTTATGGATATTATCTATTTGTAATAAAGGGTCAACAGAGTTAGGATCCATTTGCAGTATTTAATGCAATAATCACACAGGCAGGGTCAAACACAGCGAACAGCAATAACGTAGACAATGCAGAGAGTCAACAATAAAACAGGTAATGGTCAGGGTAGGCGGCAAACAATCATAAACGTTAAACAATCCAAGGTCGAGGCAGGCAGAGAACAATCACAAAATGGGAAACAATCCAAAAACAAGGTAGGCAGCAAAGAATCACAAAACCGGGAACAGACCAAGATCATACACAAAAAACCAATCCAAGATAACAATGACAAAATGCTCGGTAATGATGCAGAGCAATCAAGACTTTGCACAGTACTGAAAGTGAGTCCAGTTTATATGGGGTGTGGTAGATGAAGATCAGGTGGCAAACAGGAAATGATCAGGAACCAGATGTGATGCGTTGTGGGAAATGTAGTTCATGGATCAGGTTAATACTCTGGAGACGGCTCCCTCTGGTGGCGCGGCGGAGGCGGTACTGCAGCCTCCTCTGTAACAGAGCCCCCCCCTGCGAGCGGCTCCTGACGCGAGGATGGGGGCGGTGCCGGGGTCGACCTCAAAGACGAGGGGCCGGCTTCTCCAGATGATTTTTGTGAAACTCATCAGTTAACGTGGGATATCATCACCGTTAACCCACGACCTTTCCTCAGGACCGTACCCCTCCCAGTCTGCCAAGTATTGCAGCAAGCCACCCCGATGCCTAGAGTCTAGGAGCTCACGAACCCTGTAATCCTCTTCGCTGTTAATCATTTGGGGGGGTCTGCTCACTGGGTGCTTCCTCAGTAGCCCCCACCGGGCCAACGGAGTGTTTCAGGAGGGACATATGAAAAGTGGGAGAAATACAATAATTAGAGGGCAGTTGTAAACGAAATGATACAGGATTGACTTGTTTGATAATCTTAAACGGACCAACGTACCGTGGACTTAGTTTTTTACATGGGAGCTTAAGTCGAAGATCTTGTATAGACAACCACACCCATTGATCTGGAGAGTAGGCAGGACCCGGTCGACGATGTGCGTTTGCTTGATGCGTCTGACGTCTTACAGCATGCAGTATGTGTATGGGCTCTATTCCACACTTCTTCACTCTTTTGCAACCATTCATTCACTGAGGGGAGTTCGGTGGAGTCACCAGACCAGGAAAACAGAGGTGGCTAAAATCCTAGCACACACTTAAAGGGAGTCATGCCTGTAAAGGGTTTTACCAAAGAGTTTTGGGCATATTCTGCCCACATGAGGAACCTGCTCCAATCAGTCTGTTGTTGTTGGCAATACCTTCTGAGAAAACGGATGATCTCTGGATTGAGCCTCTCTGTCTGACAATTAGACTGGGGGTGGTAACCTGATGTGAGACTGATGTTGACACCTAGATGTTTGAAAAAAGCTGACCATAGCCTAGATGAAAATTGTGGACCTCGATCAGAGACTATATCTTCTGGAAGACCATAAAATCTGAACACGTCATTAGATAAAATTTCTGCAGTTTCAAAAGATGTAGGGAGCTTAGGTGTTGGAACTAAACGACAGGCCTTTGAGAATCTATCCACAATTGTCAATATCATAGTGTTACCTTGTGAGTTAGGCAAATCTGTGGGCAAAGTCCACGGCAATGTGGGACCAAGGATGCTGAGGGATGGGTAGAGGTTGTAACAAGCCAGCAGGTAATTGTCTAGGTGTCTAGGTTTGGCATGTGGCACATGACTGAATTGTTTTAATAACATCCATGGTTAAGGAGGACCACCAAAATCGGTGTTTTAACAGTTCAATTGTAGCAGTTATTCCAGGGGTTTTCGTGTACCAAGGAGATTAGTTTTCCTCGTAAATTCTTAGAGACAAAAGTGAAATTTGGGGGACATGATGGTGGTGGTGGGGTCTAAATATTTGCTAGGTTGATCTCGTCCATTATATCCCACTATACAGGAGCTAAAAGTAACTTCTCAGGGATAATGTTCTTGGTACTTGTAGGAACAGGGATCTCCTCTAATTGGCGGGACAAAGAGTCTGCTTTTGTGTTCTTTGAACCTGGTCTATAAGTCAAAGTAAATTAAAATCTTGTGAAAAATAATGCCCATCTAGCCTGCCTGGGGTTGAGTCTTTTGGCCGAACGTAGATACTCCCAGTTTTTATGATCTGTGAACATTGTAAACTGGAACTCAGCTCCCTCCAGCCAGTGGCGCCACTCTTCAAGTGCCAGTTTTATCGCTAGCAATTCTCGATTTCCGACATCATAATTGCGTTCAGTAGGGGTCAAATTTCGAGAAATCAAATCAAATTTGATTTGTAATAACATAAATCAAATTTCAAATCTCTGAGAAAGCACAGCACCCACACCAGAGTAAGAGGCATCTAATTCAACAGTGAACGGTAAGTCTGGATCAGGATGTTTTAGAATGGGAGCCATAATGAAACATTCTTTAAAGTTCATAAAGACAATCTCAGCTTGGGGAGACCAACAAAGTTTGCTGGAAGTCTGTTTAGTGAGGGGAGGTAAGAGGAGCCGTTATAGAACTAAAATCTCTAATGAATCTTCTATAAAAGTTTGCAAAACCCAAAAACCTTTGCATCTCTTTGACAGTCTTAGGTTGTGGCCAATTTGTCACGGCCTCGACCTTCTTCTCGTCCATTGCAACTCCCTCCTGGCTGATGATGTATCCTAAAAATAAGGTGCTTGTCTGATGAAATTCACATTTCTCCTCTTTAACATATATTTTACTGCATTAGACATTTATACTGCATTAGACATTTATACTGCATTAGACATTTATACTGCATTAGACATTTTAGGATGGCAATAACGTGTTCAATGTGTTTTGCTAAGGTGTCTGAATAAATAAGAATATCATCAATGTAGACTATCACCCATCTCTCTAACATGTCTCTGAAAATATCAGTTATGAAGGACTGAAAAATTGAAGGAGCATTAGCCAAGCCGAAGGGCATAACCAATTATTTGTAGTGGCCTGTGGTAGTGGAAAAAGCTGTCTTTCACTCATCACCCTGCTTAATTTGGACCAGATTGTATGTGAAACCGAGCGACACCCAAAGATCACCTTATATTCCGACTACGCCACAGGGGTTTAACACCCACGGAAATAATTTAACACAGCAACACAAGTTCCTTGCTAAAAAAAGGGAACAGAGACGTCACAGGGCCACGGACCCCTCAGCCTGCAAGCACACACCACACGCGCACTGATATACAAATCTGCAATAACATAAAAAGGTGTAGTGAATAGTGCAAATAATTCTACACTTTCAAATCAATACTCATGCAGTGCAGAAAATCTCACACTCCCATGCAGGCTGGTTCCTGTAATACAGAAAAATGGATTAAAACTTGGGTTTACAAAACACAAAACCCAGCAGGTGGCATAAAGTAGGCTCTGTCTATTACAAAAATAAACCAAAATTACAATTATACAAAAACCAACATATCACAAACTTGAAAAATCAAAAAATCATAAACGAAACAGCAGGGCCTAGACATCAGAAGTCTGTATGCATAGAGCTCCACAAGGAACGATCTGCCAAATAAAAACAATCATGAATACAAATATCTTTAACAAATCCAAATCAATATAAATACAAACATTATGAATCAAACACTTAAAGTAAATATAACACAATGTCTTAAATCACTAAAAATACACATAACAATTCACATCAATATTTCTGTAACAACTATACCACACACATACCTCGGCTGTAATCCAAGAATGGAATGTGACTTTAATAAAGTGGAATACAACTGCTGTGTAACACGGCTCGTTGCTCTAAGCTATATACGAAGTCCACAACTCCAAAAATAACCGCATTAAAAGCTCACATGCTCACGCGCTCGTATCAAGGATTATCTCCCTCTGATTAACACAGAATAAACAAACAATGTAAGACAGAACATCTTTACACGAGCTTCAGCAGAGCAAAAACCATGCTTATACCTTGCCACAGTGTTCCACAGTCACAACACCGGAAAGAAACAATGACGATTGCAACATCAGGAAGTTACGCAATCTACTACCGTTTGCGCTATTTATATGGTGAAATAAAATGCGCCCCACCCAACACATTATTATTCACTATATCACAATCCACCCCCCTCTTCTGTGTCGACGCCCCGTTGACAAATTAAAAATAGACAAAACTAGACAATTTAAATGGCCTAAATCCAGGGTCTAAAAACAGCTATCACCCCTACACTTTGACTAGAAAAAGTCGCTTTCCCCACAGCCCTAGGCAAGTGATGAGGATTAGAATGTCTCCCTGCTCCCTTGCCACTGTCCAATGCCTCAACCTCGGCAGACAGCAGCCCATCAGCAGCCTGCCCCGAAACCTCTCGCTGGCCATCAGAATGCAGTAGGCCAACAACTGACTCTGTGTGGCTAGAGGGGGAAACAACTAAAATTGGGGCCGTAGCACGCGGAATCTCTTCTGGCTGTAAGACACGGATCCATTGTCCTTCCATTTCTTCACTTCCAACATTCTCAGACTGCAAAGACTACATATGGAGAAGTATACAGAGGCAACACATCAGGTACAGGTTTCAACATAGTACGGTGCACCCTTTTACCTCGTGTAAGGGTATCTGGAAGGGCAATAGAATAGACAGCCCCTCCCTCTGTAGGTGCTTGGACTACCTTATACTTTGTTGGACTCCAGACGTCTTGTATTTTGTTCCTGCCCCGATTACTGTGGTCCCTCCGATAAACCAACTGCCCTTCTTTCAAATGGCAGCTATAGCCCTTCTGATCGTGCCTCTCCTTTCTCAACCTAGCTGCCGCATGCCTAGCTGCCGCATAACACTATTCTACATTAACAATTGATTACTGATGTAAACGTCAGCATTCTGTGCTTCGGAATCACCAGATAAACATTTTTATCAGAACCAACAGGCAATAAAAGTCATACACCAATGCTACATTAATGCACTTTACTACAATTACCTTGATGTATAAATGCTAAAACTTCAGTTGTTATGTTTGTTACTATTTTTTAGACTGTCACTCTAAACCACACAGAAGGTATTTAATATCAGAAAGGAATATAAAAAATATGATTATAATAGCTAAATTTTTGCTTGCATATTTTTACATTTAATTGTTACTTAATTTTGTAAAGTGCGTGATATTTCACAGCAAGACAGACAAGTGCTTAACAAAACATTAGAGTAAATGTCAGCATGCCTTCCAACACTTCCAAAAGAAGAGTAAATGGGTTAGATGCTGTTGACCATATGGCTACTCTTATTAATGGCACAGATTATATTTTGGCTTGTAACCAATGTTCTTGCAGTCATTTATATCATGGTCCAATCCAGAGCAAACAAGAACTGCCTCCAACACTGCAGTAGTTGATATTACCCTCTTAACTCAATTCCTCTCAAAACCCTAACTACTCTCAAACTTTTCCCCCTGTCACTACATCCAAAAAACAACTTTTTTATTTACAAGTGATGCTATGCAAGTAAATGCATTGAATATTTTGTCAGAATTATGAAAGCAAAGAATTATGAAAGCAAAGAATTAATACCCAGTCTCAGGGGTATTATTTATAATTCATAATATATTATTGAATTATTATATATAGTATTATAATAGTATTATTATATAATATTTATAAATTATGCAGATAATATAATTTTAGTGCAGAAGAAACATACTATACATAAATACATATACAGCTGATAAGCTTTCATCATGTTAATTTTGTGTTGTTTTTCATTTTGAATGTTTAAAGGGTAGAACAAGTACGCTATTATTTTGAACAGCAACATGACCTTTTTTAATAAAACGAGCATAAAATCTGATTCAGTCATTTGTAATTCCTATTGTTATTCTGGGCAACTATTCATATTTAGAGTGTTTGTTATACCAAACATTTTGCACAATTATTATTATTATATGGATAGAAGAAAGAATAGAAAATAACAAAGGTTACAATAGAGCCAGGAAAAAATCTTGGCACGATATTAAAGTGTGTTTGCTGATTTAGTAGAATAAAACTCCATTAGCTTTGAAGGTTTTCTTGGAATTTTATGAAGTGGGCTTGCTGGTGCTCTTGCTGGTCCTGATATTGCTTCTTAAGATTTGCTTTTAAGACTCCTCGCTTCCATTTCCTGTGAATGAGAGAAACCTGTGCCAGTCGGGCTCTCAGGGGACCTCAGATGTGTCAGATGGTCAGGCAAATTGATATCATATGGCAGCTTAGAGAAAAACAAGACTGCTTTTAAAAGCTTTCCTGTTCGCTCCAGTCAATAACAGGCATTTGCGTAAAACATCTTTTGAGCTCAAAGGAAAAATTAAACATTCAAACATGCATATGTAACTCTTTGGTAGATTTATTGAAATCATATCTTTGAAAGATATTTAGAGCTTTGCTTGAGGCACTTTGTAGCAAGTTACCCACATCACTATCAACACAACTGTATATTCTGCTTTGTTTTCTAAGGTATATCTCTAAAACTATTCATTTCATGGGCACAAATTCAGACTTTCTGCTATTTTCTGACAAACAACTCCAAATGTAGCCAAAGGTGTTTTAGAACTTTCCTCATTCAAGTAGATAGAAACTGTATTTATATGATTAGAATATAGTTTTCAGGGCAATGTCAAGATGGCCACAAAGTCAACTGTCTAGTCTTTCCCAATTTCATATCCTCACATATCCTAAGTTTTGTTTTGTAATGACAAGACTCTAACCAAACCTTTGATAACAGTCTTTTTCTACACTGTGCTAATATGATGTATTAATATGATGGCTTTTAAAACATCAAATCCAATCTGTATTCTGCCTCATAACCATAGGCTAAAATATCACAATGCAAATGTAATAAGGTGTTCTTCACTTTAGAGTGTCATATGTGAAGAAACAATAGGTTACTATCCGTAACCCCCGTTCTCTGAAACATAGAGTGGAGAGATCCACTTTACCTGATGCATAAAGACCCCCTCAGTTGACATTCGCTTCTCGCGACCTCTGAGTCTACGGGAGGAAATATCCTTAGATTAGCCTCCATCAGATGTGATTGTCTTTCTCGCCAGGTTAGCTGTTTATTTTTCTGCAAGCCGCACAGGCTTGCTTTGTTCTTCAGGCTGCCCACCTTTTCTTCCTCTTTTCCTCCAATGTTGCTCTCTAAATCTGCTCCAGCCTCACCTGGGGATAACCAGTCACATGCCTGCCCAGCCGTGTGTGGTGCCCTTATCACCGCAAGGGATACCCATCCTTTCTGTGTGGTTTGCATGTGCCCTGTTAGGAAGCCGTTGATATCCCCGACAACTGTAGCCATCGCCTGGCGCTCCCGGCTAAATTACGGTGCCACAACTTAAAGTGGCAGCGACACAAAGCATAAAGTTGGGCTGTCCGACTCTGAAGGAGAGAAAGGCGATGCAGACGCATGGCCGGGGACCTCTCGTGGTGCAACCTCCTTGAGCTGGGCCGACAAGTGCGACCCTGTCCTTATTGAGGATGTTTTTACGAGCCGCCGGCTCCGGTGATGAGGGTGATGTTGGCCTCCTGGGTTTGGATGACGAGGAGACCGTCCCGCCATCTGCTTCAGCTTTGGCCAAAAGAACTCTTAACGTGTCCTCTGTGCTTACCATGCTGAGCTCTTGGAGGACATGGGACAATAGCTGGAGAAGGGGACTCCTTCTCTTATTTGGAAAGATATCATCACAGTTAATGATCTCGTCCTTCATAATGCCCGCCAGGCTGTCCAGGCTAGCGATCTATGGCGCTCTTGGTGGTTGGAGACCACCGGGGCTTCCCGACAACAAAAAGTGATGCATCACTGCAGCGCCAAAGTGACTCTTACAAATCATGTAACAGCATGGCAGTCTGTGTTAGCTCCCAAATGGGTGATTCTCACTATAATAAAGCGGTACCGAATTCAGTTTATCACAAAACCTCTGCGTTTAGCTGAGTTCTCTCTTCTCACACAGAGGACAGCTCTGCTCACATTCTAGAAAACAAAATTCTCTTCTGAATAAGGGGGTGATATGGGTGGTATCCCCGCATCTATGCAATCAGGGGTTTTATTCCTGTTATTTCCTGGTTCTGAAAAAAAGGGTGGCACGCTTTGTCCCACATCTGAGGAAATACAATTTCAGAATGTTAACGCACAGCACTCTCTCTCGCTCAATTAATCAGAATGACTGGTTCACATCAGTCGTTTTGCAGGATGCTTTTTTCCACATAAGCTGTTGAGAATATCGGGTCTCAAGATCCTGACATATATAGGCGATTGGCTGATCATAGCCGATTTCAGAGAGAAAGTGGTGAAAGACACATGTATCGTGTGCTCGCTCATTTCACTTCCCTCGGCTTCAGAGTGAATTTGACCAAGAGCTCGGATGAGCTCAGAATGTTTTTTGGGTCTGGAGCTGGATTCAATAATGATGCGAGCGCATTCTCTCTCTATTAAATTGACTTTCGCAATTTAAGCAGGGAGCGAGGGTGCAGTATTGCACATGTCCCAGATTACAAGGTGTTATGGCATTAGCTCCTCAGGTCTTGCCTCTGGGCCTTCTGAGAATGAGGGCATTTATAAATGGGTTTTATCTCTTCATCTCAGCCCTTTAAGCGATCTCTGTTCGCGATGCTTAAGCGATGCTCATGCACAGGTGCACTGCGCCACTGGAAGAATGTTTTACACGCACGGGACACCCCTCGGTGCAATCATGCTGTGCAAAGTGCTTACGACAGATGCATCCTGTGAATGGCTGAACGGTGTGTGGTCAAACACACTTCAGTCAGCCCATATAAATTACCCAGAGCTCCTCACTGTATCTCTGTGGCTCTAAGACATTTTCTGCCTTGCCTGCAGGAGCATCATGTGCTGATCCGCTGAGACAACACCACACCTGTAGCACATATAAACCGCCGAGAAGAGATGCGTTCCTCCAAGCTTCATGCTCTGGCACACAAGCTGTTAGTATGGAGCAGATGGCACTTTTTGTCATTACAAGCCACCCATGTGCCAGGCATTTTGAACAGGGGCGCAGACCTTCTGTCAAGGGGGAACCTGCTCTACAGAGACTGGCACCTCCACCCTCAGGTAGTGGGTCTGCTGTGGCAGAGATTCAGTCAGGCTGCCATAGATCTCTTCACCACACGCAAAAACTCCCATTGTCCTATGTTCTTCTCGCTTCGGGATGAGGACACGCCTCTAGGCGTAGACGCACTAGCCCATCCGTGGCCACACGTGCTGCTCTATGCTTTCCACCCATTTGCCTGTTTTGCCTTTTGAGCCTTTGAAAAGCATTTCCCTTAAACTTATGTCATTTAAAACAGATGTGCTCCTTGCCTTGGCGTCTGCCATGCGTGTCAGCGATTTGCATTTTTGCATTACATTTTTTTTGTCCACTAAATTCTCTGTCAGTGGAGATAAGGTTTTTCTCAGGCCCAACCCGGCCTTTATGCTTAAATGCTTCCCTGCATTCACGTGTGATGTGATTGAGCTGTCCGCTTTTCACCCACCTCCTTTTTCCTCCACAGAGGATTGAAGGCTGAATGTTCTTTGTCCTGTTTGTGTCCTGCGGGTGTATATTGACAGGACCAGTTTTTTTAGAAGGAGTGACCAGCTCTTTATATCTTGGGCCTCCCCTCACACAGGGAATCCCATTTCTATACAACACCTGTCTCATTGACTTGTGGAAGCAATATCTTTGGCATATGAATCTAAAGGGGTGCAGCTTACCACATGTTTTCATACCGTTTCTGGGGTAGGTCCCTCACCATGTGTTTGGTTTTTTACTTTGTGATGTGTCATGCACCGCCTTTTCAGGTGACCATCCTCTGGCTGTACTCAGAGACCAAGAGCAGAAAAGCTCTCATGTGTAGCCATATGGTAACTCCCTATGAACTTTCTATGATTTCCTTTGAAATCAGTAGCAAAACTTAAGAGCTTGCAGATTTGAATGTGAGCACTTGTCATAATAATATTCGTATTTGTAATTTGAAATTTACCCTCACAGTGTAAATCACAGCCCTGGTGAAAAGCTGAATCTTTCAATTTGCACACACAGACAATAATCAAAACACCAGTGTTGTTGAAGTTGAAGTTGCAGATTAATAGTTACAAATGTGTAAAATGACATTCACATAAACAAAAAGACAGACACAAATGTGTAGGACATTTACTTCAGTTTCGCAGTACAACTTCAAGTCGGCGTTAACAACCTCTCAGATTTGGCAGTACAAGTACAAGTTCAAATCCTGCACTTTGATTTTTGCTACTTTTTTCACGATATTCCTGTTGCAAAACTCACTTGCGCACTTGTAAATGAAGACGCAAGAGCACAGAACTGGGTGGGGGGGTTGAAGCCATTTTATTGGTCGATGCCTCATTTCCTAAAGTATTGATACACTGATAGAAGCTTTCTCTCTCTCCCCTCTCTCCAACAGCGAGTTGACACACAGCACACGTGACCGCAGTGCCTGTCTTGTCATTTGCTCTGGTGAAATAGCGTTAGTGAGTAAGATGGTGAGTGCGGGGCCGCGACCGGCTTTGGTTGAAAAAGAACACAGCAGAAGTGCTGTCTGGAACTATTTTGGATTTGAGGCAAATGAACACGGAAAGGAAAAAGACACAAGCAAGCCAATATGCAAGCTTTGTTTCAAAGCAGTGGTAACAAAAGATGCTGACACCAATAATTTAGCAAAGCACCTGAAAGACAGACCTATTTAAAGATTTTTGAGAGGTTGGTGACTGCTTTTATTTTAACATATTAACCAAGATGGCCCAGTATTGTTGCTGATATGAGTGTCCTCATTTCGTTCCAGTGAGGTTTGTTTTTGCATGTGATGCACGCACCTTTGCGCATCCGTGTTACTATAGTGCTCTATTTATGTGATCAATGAATATATGTGAATTCAAAATTAAAATCTGTTCATCATATAAATGTTAATGTATTAACCAACATTAATGAACAATGAGCAATACATTTGTTACAGTATTTATTATACTTAACATTAATATAATTATAATATAATTATAATATTAATTATAATTAAAACACAATGGTACATGTTAGCTGTTGTTAAAATAATAAAATAATAAAATAATACTTTGGATTTTAATTAGTAAATGTTTAAAGTAACATTTAACTATGATTAATACATGTTTTAGAAGTATTTTTTCATTGTTAATTAACGTGTTAATGTTAACAAATATCTATTACCATAAACTTTTTTTGATTTTTTAATGTATGACAATCTGAGAGCCTTTGAAACAAGTGCACTACCTCAAGATGTTTTTGTTCATGTAAAATATACCTCATTGTCATGTTCTAGACTTGTGATATATTTATCTTTAAATTAAAGGAAACAGCAATTTTACACTAATATCCAGACATCAGCCAGAGTCAACCACAGATGTCTCTCTGTGGCCACTATAGCCACTGCTGTCTTTTTGGTGGCCCTGAGAGCCAGGTCTGTGGAGTTTGTCCACCGCGTCCAGGTGCAGCTCGTCCCCCTTGTCCAGGTCCTTAAGCAGATCAGCCTGGTATGCCTGCAACACCGCTGCTGCATACGTCCTGCTGTTAAGCTGAGATGTGACCCGGAGTGTTCTAGTAGGCAGAGTAGGAGCCTGCAGGGAGGACGCCTTGCTTACTGAGTGATAGTCCGCGAACCTCATCAATAGGAGGCATCTACTCATAGCCATTCTCAGACAGCCAGACAAGAACTGAGTTTCTTAAGCGAGAGCCCCTTGCAATGCATGCACTCTGAGCGCATGTGATCAACAACACATAATTCATGTGTATCCTCCGGTGGGTAAAAGTGTGATATACCTGGCAGCAGGGCTCTGCGTTTAGGTGCCGCAGAGATGCGCCTTCAGAGCTTAATCAATAGGATGATGCTTGGGCAGCTGAAGCCCCTTTCTACCAGCTGCCTTCAAATGTCAGTCCTTGGGGTTGAGCGTTTTTGGTATCCCCAATACACAGGGTCCCCGCTGTCATGGCGTTAGCACAATGACACCGACATAGGAGAGCTGTTCCGAGTCCTGCGTCGAAACACCTCCCTGTGTTTTACTGTGCTTAGGAGAGCGAACTGGGTCCATTATACTTAAGGGCCTTGCCTCTTTTAGAGCTTGGTCAAGGGACAATGTCCGAATGCTGAAGTCTTTATCTACTAGCTTCCCTCAGATGTCAGTTCTTGGGGTTGAGTGTTGGTACCCTTGCTACAGAGGGTTCCCTGCTCCCTGGATGACAGGCTGGAAAGGTGCCGCTTGCGCTAAGCCGGCCCTCTCAAAGGCAGTATTGGCATGAGCCATTCTTGCCAAGCCCTTAGACAGCTGAGCTAAATGGTGCGTGGTGATAGTGCGCCTACACTGGCATGGCAGACTGTGGTTCGAAGCCCACGCCAAACACCTCTCTAAAGTGTCTAGTGTAAACTTTACAGGGCCTTGCGTTTGGGTGGTGGTGCAGAGAGAAGTATTTTGTCACCAGCAGTGTGTGAGTAGGGTATTTGAGTTGTGCCAATGCTCGAACACTGACCATGTGGCAGTCGCTCCCCTTGGCATGGCGCAGTTGGTTCCCCATATCGTTCCCCATATCGTTAAACCAGATGCATTTTCTTTTAATGTTCTTAATTTCTAAAATAGAATATATGAGAGATTTGTTCCATGTTTATAAGGTGTTTTCAATATGTGGAACAAATACTGAATAAGGCAAAGGGTCATTTTGAAACATTAATCAGATTTAGCTTAGAGGTAAACTTGCTTTTATTAAATCATGTTGAAAAGTTTTCTTCCTTTAAATTTGAGAAAAATAAACTGTTGCAAATATTACCAAATTTCTTGGAATTATATGTAATTGTTCAGCTTCGGTGTTTAAGTGGGTGATACTGGTTTAAGTCTAACCTGTGATGTGTCTCCCCCAACTGTCTTTGTCTAATAAAATGTACCAAATTCCTAAAAAAATTAGAAGCTGTTGTTTTTATTGGTGATAAATTGCCAAATTCACATTCATCTGGTTGGTGGTTATCTTGACTTAAACAGTAGCAGATCCATGTTATTCTTGTTGAAAAAGTGATGCTAAGCCTGTGAACTTTCACATTCGTTCAAACCTTGAAACATTATTTCAGTGTGAGGGCAAGGTCACAGGCTTTCTTAAAGTCATATTCTTTCCTGATAGGATTGTCTGTGAAAAGCCTCCACTGCAAGCTAGTGATCTACAAATGTAAGGAGCTCAGGTAAACCCTCTAGCCTTTCGATATTTTGTTTATATTTTTTATAAGAAGTTCTATGGAATTAACAACTAGAATATAGAGATCCATATTTAATGTTTACAAAATACAACTGATTTAGACTAACATTTATGCATTTATCAATTTAAATAATGATATAATTTAGCCCAGAAGTAAATCTTACAGAATCTGAAGATTTGTGCATGAATATCTTATACACTGTCATATTATGTGGCAGGTAATTGCTTTGTGTGCTTTTTGTTGCTGCACTGAAAAAACTAATTTTGAGGTATAGTAAAATATACTTGATTTACTGTCATAATTTTTACATTGAAATATTACAATTCATTGAGAATTAAAATTTCTAAGTAAAATTTTTAATAAATACACAATTAATTCATGTATAAAATGAACTGAGTGGGAATAGTAAATTGTATTATATATTTTCTCATATAATTTAACTGTTCTAAAGTCATTGCACATAAAGCTAAAAATACTGAGTAATTTTAATCTAAAATCTTAGCACCTTCACATCCGCGTGACTAACCGGAAAGAAGAAGATCCGCGATTCTGCCTGACTAAATCACATGCCCGCGTTTTTTGAACAGAGATAGACGGTTGCCATTGCCACACGTGCAGTTGGGATTGTTACACGTGGATGCAAAGTTAGTGTGTAAGGTAAGTTATTGCCTTTTTTTTGTAATTTATGACAATGCATCGGTCCATGACAATTTTAAAAGTTCGATTGACTTTGTTGTATAACTGTAGTAATGTTAACTCTAGGTTACATGAACCTAGGCCTGCGTTTTCCACTGCAGTCCATGAAGCACCCTCATACAGAAGTCAGTTTTAAACCAAAGAAATTTGTGCTAGTGAATTTGTTTAAAACTCTGATTCGAAGTTTCCATTAGGAAAGGTTCAATTTAAGGTTAAATTTGCTACCCCCCTCATTTA
>JAZGTJ010013035.1:0-15355 GCA_036877575.1 Botia almorhae
TATATATATATATATATATATATTCTGCTATAGTTTTTGCAAGAATATTATTTGAGAACTTTCAGAGAACTTTTAGAGGACATTAGCCAACGTTCTGAGAATGTTTTCTGTTAGCTGGGTCAGCAACTTTAATGTTGATGAGCGCTGATGTGTCTCAGGGCCCTCCTTACTGCATTCTTATATGACACTATATGTCTTAATATGCTGTATTGGCTAAAAAGTGAAGTCATCATTTTTAATGAAGCTCATTAGCTCTGTTCATTCACAATTTAAAAATTAATTAAACATTTGAGATGTTCTTGTATTTATATAATTTATATATAATTTCACTACTTTGGTTAAAGCAGATATTACATTATTATCATGTTTCTGGCTGTCAATACAAGCTCTGTTTCTCACCAAGCAATGATTCACTTCAGCTCCTTATTTCCATTCTGTTCGCACCTTGTTAATTTCCTTTTCACTGTATAAATAATTACATTATAATTAATCACGTTTGTCTGCGGTTGACCAGAGAGTAATACTTCCCCAAATGACAACACAGGTATATTTATTTTTTCAAAAAGAGTTCAAAATTACTGCATGACAGAAATGGCCCAGTTGGCTTCCCGTAGGGAAATCTCGGGTTAAGCAACCTGTTCACTCACCACGCCGAACTGGCACAGAATCTGCAAACTTTGTGTTATCGGCCCAGTTCCTTAATCCATAGGCTGGCACCAGCACCAGAGCAGTTGGCTACCACCAGTAGCATTGTGGGCCTGCCTCCAAAGTCTTACCACATGATAAAAATAGGCAAAAATCAAAGTGGAAATATGCAGGAAATGAACAATCCCCAAAACAAGCTGTCCAGCGTCCCACATCAAAAGAAAGACATCAAAGCAAAAATGCCTTCGGCCATTTTGTCTTCGTTTAGCATATATGAAATATGCAGCTTATTAAAGCTACAATAGGCCCATCTCATAGCAATAATGTCAAGCTACGTTTTCATCAACCACAAAGACATGTATGAACATGTATGTTTGTTTAGATTAGGTGGCTGTGTTGGACGCAGTAGCTTCTACAAACACAATGAAACGAAAAATAAGACATTAAAGGAATATTTTACCCAAAAATGAGGAGAACCCTTTCCATATAGTGGCTGTTCAATGACCGTGGGCTTTTAGGCTTTCAAAAATGGTCAATATGACTTTGTCAATATCATGGCGAACAGACATTTAAACTTAAAAATGAAAACCTCACACCCATCAAATCTAAGTCTAGTGTGCATCCATATTTAAAACGTTTTGGAAGGCGAGATGGCAAAGGCAAACAGATGCGTGCAAACTAAGACAGCAAATGTTACATTCTCTTGCTGTGCTGTGTGAACGTGATTTTTCACTGTGATGACTCATGTAAATTGAACAGGTACGAAGGGAATAGCACTTTCCTTAGGTGAAGAATCGCAGTCCAAATATAGGACAGATTATCAGGACGGTAGTGTCGCGGTAGACCCAACTCTTAAACACAGAAGCTGCTGGAAGCAGGCTGTGAACTCCAGGGATGCGCTTGCACCGCGCAGCTAGATGGTGTTTGTTGTTGTTGTGTCAGAAAAATCACAATTAATTGTGTCCGAGATGCGCAGGTTCATTGTATATTACAGGGGCTGACATACCTTTGATGTTTTAAAATGGAGAGATGGGACAGAGAGTGACTTCTCATGTGCACTCTTCTCAGCTCTGGTCATCCCTTCCTGTTGTTAAAGGTCAGGCTTATTGAGATTACCCTCCATATAGGAGATGCAGTGCTACAGTATTGTATCTGTTGAGAGAGAGAGAGTTTATTGATATAGCAGAGTGTGTAATGGAGGAAATTATGGATTATGTTCGCTTGAAAACATCGTTTTGCTAATACGAGGAACTGGGATAATCCTTCTCCACTGATTTAATATGAACCCGAGCGATTTTATACGCAATATAATCTGTTTAATAGGATTTAACGACCCTCAGAATAAGGTCCATTGACCGTTTTTTGGAAAACTCTGGAAATAGAGAATAGTAATATCGCTAATAGTGTTAGCAAAATCAGTTTTATTGGGTAATCGGTTGTTAGTTTGTTCTTGTTTACGTATTGACTTCTGTTTTAAACACTTTTATGTCCTAACTAGCCGTGACGTTTTACGTCTTTACGTTTTACGACGTGTTTTACAACACTAAAAGCAAAACATAACAAAGCACAGTAACAGCCAATCAGAACACATTTAATGTCTAATATAGTTACGTGGCGCTGTGTTTTCGGACCAATGAGATTTCGGGATAGGCGGGGCTGCCTGTAAATGGTGTAAGAGCCAGTTCCTCCATCTTCAAGATCATTCTTATCAAAATATCGTACCGCTAGTAATTCCAGCAATCGTTCAGAGGCGCGGGTGCCAACGGAGTCTGCTCTGTATTTCATCGTCTTCATTTATTTTTTGAACGTTCCAGCTGCGTGATCTGTACCTGCCTCAGCCACCTTCCACTGGAGTGGCGGTATATCATTCTGTCGTTTCAATAAATAAATTAGTTCCAGCCAAATTATTTTCTGACTTAACCACGTAAGAGCTTTTGGACTCTGCCGGTGCTTCTGTGTACATCATAAAAAAACTGAGAAAGGCAATCAGTAATTCGAGAAAAGTGTACCTGCGTAAGGGCGCCATTTTTTTGGCCCTCAGAACAGGGAGCAAAGCGTGCTATTACAATATACATCATAGAAACAAATGCACACACTAACAAATACTTCAATAACTTTATCAAAGCTACATTTTAAATCAAAACAATTTAAGATGGATGGATCCCTGGTTGCCTATGCAGAACCTCCAGAACGCATGTCGAAATGACTCATGGGATCTTGTCTAATGGAAGCTTTAGTCTCTCTGTCTAACTGAGTTAATGCAGCCAGCACAGTTAAAACATTAACAAAGGCTTCTTTCAAATCATTTAAGAGTTATTAAAATTCATCATTATACACTATTCAGAAGCTGCACGATTAAGCATGAGCAACTAGTAAGATTAGCGATGACTCAGTTACGGTAGTCGGCACATGGAGTGAACAAAACTAGTTTAACAAAACTAACTAATCACTGGTTATGGGCTCTGTTATTTGTAAACGACTGCCCAATTTCTTGCATTAGCAACATGTGAGAGAAACCGAGTCATTTTCTGTACTAAAGTTTATGTCAGCTGAGCACGCATCAGTTATCATCAGTTGTTTACATCAGGAATTAAGGTCTGTTCTATCAGAACCAAACAGTGACTTTACCGAAAAAATGATAAATGCGAAGCCTCCCGGTAATTAATTAAAAGTAATTCATTTTATTCATATTTGCAAATGAGCTTATTTTTTGTTTTGAAACCAAGTCTGGTTGCTTTTAATTATAAATTAAGTTGTTCAAAGTTCTTGTTAACCTACTAAAGAAAACTGAATCAATTATAGTGAAACTAAGAGAATCTCTATCATTAAAGCAACATAGTGGGCCTCTTAGCTTCGGGTCCTTGACAGACAGAGGCCCCCAGGCCCTGTCCATAATCCATCTATGCCAGTGGAAGGTACCGGAAGATGATGCTGGATAGTTTATGTATAACTGGCATTTCTTGTGTGCAAACAGAGCTCGCCACCTCTGTTGCAGTTTTCCATAAAATTCCATCATTCCAGCTTGGACGGAGAATTGTTGGATATGGAAGTTGTAGGCATTTCTTGTTCTAGATAGGAATTGCGTGTTCGGAATACCGGATGGGAAAAATTTCCCTAAATAACGTAAACTGAAAAATTGACTTTGGTGGGTTTAATATGTAATGATTAAATAAACAATTAATCTCAAGCTGGTGATTTCCCTAGGGCTGTAAACAGCTCTCTGTTGTTTTAGCAAAGCTGAATTCGCTGTCTGTAGCAGCAGCTAATGGCGCGCGGTGCTTTTAAAAAGATGTGCTCGCTGTCAGAGAAAAAACAATAACGCATTCTTAGTCAACAGAGATCGGTGACTCTTGACATCTCTGTTGAAACGAGCTACTGTAATTATGCACTTAATAAGCAGATCACGGCTGCAAGATATTTAAGACAGTTACCGAAATGCAGCTCTTTTCATAAGTTTCCTCAACGGCAAATTAAGGATGGTTCCAAACACTCAAGGGTTTGGACAGAGAGTTCTAGAGGGAACTAGGAACCTAATTAATGGTGGAACAGGTTCTTCTGAGGGTCTTCTGATGTAACGAGATGGAACCATCAAGAGATGGGTTGTCATTTCATAAAGTCTCAGTCAGATCATTTTACATTCAGACTGCGGTATTGTTTTGTTGTCCAGACAGCTGACTTCAACAAGCCGTTAATAATAGAGGTTACTCGACTCAAGTCGGTTCGAGGTGACTTCAGAAACTTGTTAGACTTTCAGACTTGGATGGTGGATTTTTAGACTCACTTAAGATTTTTATTAACTGTGACCCTTGGACTCATTATGACTGCCTGGATTTTTGTAAAAGAAAACGTTTGTGTTGCTATGAGACAGTTTATATCTAAACAAACTTATATATTTTGTAAGAAAAAAATACCCAATAATTGATTGTTAATTGATTGTTTTAATTTGTTTGGTGATTAACAGGAAGTTGATGCCCATGTTTGATCCACCAATCAGCTGCCAGCTCACACAGTAAACTCACTAAACACACTAGGGTTGTGTTTGCCCACACAGATTCATTGACACAATAACGTTAGCATGTTGGGGATGGTTTCCAGGGTGTTGCTATGTGGTTGCTAAGGCGTTCTGGGTGGTTTCTATGGTGTTGCTAGGTGGTTGCTGGTATCCAAGTCTTTGCCTTTTGCTTTCAAGTTATGACTTTATAGAATTTAAAATAGAAATATAATTTGTTTACCTGTTTTAGCATTCACTGGTCAAAATGTGTACTTTTGATTGGTCATAATAATAATTGGACATAATAAGCCACATAATTAATTCTCTAAAAAAAGTTCTGGACCAAAGTTAAGGATGTAAGGTAAGAGGTTTGTTTCAATCCGTACGTTTAATATAGGAGCAAAATTAATTGTGATACGTACCTTAGCAACCACCACTAAATAAAATCTATAGTCTCACCCCTGTTGCTCTATGCATATATGTCAAGTATGTATGAGTGTGCATCTAGAGGGTTCGAGGCGGGGGGTGGGTTGGGGTTATTATCTCACTGTAGATAAGTGCTGTCGGTACGAATTAGGCTCAGCTCAGAGCTGCCTGTCGGTGTTAACCCGTGGCTTTCTCCTAATTAATCACACAGCGGGACAAATCCATACCACCATTTAAATGGCAGGACCGGAGCAGATGTCATTTGAAGACATTATTCAGAAATTGACGTTGTAATAAATCACGCTGGCACTAGATCAGGAACATGGCTTTATAGGGATAAAGGTATAGCCTCGGTGTGCATCCTTACACTGAATCCAGCAGAGGCCAAGTGGTTATACACACAGAATATGGTTAATATAGTGCTAGTTTTACTTACTGTTTTTTGTGGTGTGTGTTGTAGGAATAGCTAATAGGGAACAATGAATAGGAAATAAAACTAATATAAAGGAGATCTCTTTAATATCTCTATTATATCTATTTAATATTTCTTTCATATTTAATATGTATATATGTTGTTCCTCCTAGACAACAATAAGATTGAAAGGAGAGCTTTTTTTCTCCTGAGAAGTTTCTTCTGAGGAAAATAATCTCACATATGTTTCTTAGGATGAAAGTCTTTGTAGTTTACTATAAAGCAATTGTCATACATTAAAATATATATATGATATTATATTTTAATGTTTGACAAATGCTTTATTTGCCGACTTTTATTGCTCCTGAGGGAACTCGAGGAGAAACATCTGACACAAAGACAAGCAGTTCATGAAGCAACATCACGTTAATAGTTTGAGTTTATCAGTCATAAGTTATGAAGTATGAAAAAAGCAACATCAGAGCACAACAAGTTTCCTCATGGACCGTGGCGCTTTTTACTTGAGGGGAAAACATGTAAGAGGAGACATTTATTTTTTTGGCCGTCTCCAAACGTGAGGAGACACCTGGCGTAACTCAGTCTTTTCTCGTCTCACTTAGCACTCATTTGGGGGTGTAATAACACACAGTCAAGACGCAAAATATCAGACGAGTGCGAATACTGTAACTTCATCCAGATTAAAAAAAAAGATTTGCAATGGAAACATTTCACTGCTACAGCTACAGTCGGACTCTCCTGCTATTAAAGAATCATGGCTCATGTCAGTGGAGAGCATTTCAAAGGCCTTATTCAGGATAGTATGAATAATTTATCACGAGAGAAAAGTACGCCGTTTTTCAAAACAGTGAGGACGGGATTTCGTACCTCGCGATTTTGCGAACTCAAATCATCAATTTGACCGTGGCATAATGAGGGTAACCTCCAAAACTAACGTCTGAAGTCTGACTGCCGATGGACCGGTCGTGATGTCAACATATAACGGGGTTATATTGATATATGAGGTATTGTGCGTTTTCATAAAGTGAACTCTCAGAGATGAGGCTTATGATGAAATATTATGTTATATATTGTGCACTGTTGAAATAAACATTAGGATTTGGCTTGTGGGCGAGTTTTTCAGTCTTGGTGATACTCTATAAACGCACAAACGTAACTATGTATTATATATTCTCTATATATTATTATTTGCTTAGATCAGAACATACAATCGTTTTGAAAATAGTTACCCAGCAAACCGGGAATGTTCTCAGAACATTAGCTAACGCCCCCTAAAAGTTCTGTCAAAGTTATCACGAAAACATTCTTGCAGTAATATTAGTAGAAAATTATATATTCTATATCAAAATTGTTATTGTTAAATGTTGTTAAAATTGTTAGTGGAATGCTTTAAAATGCTGAAAAAAGTAGAATTTAAAAAGTGGAATAACGTTCTTAGAAGCAAACAGTAACGTTAATAAAATGTCTAGAAAACGAGCTGTTTTAAACGTTCCTAATGTTCAGAATAACATTTCTGTTGTTTTTATTACTTAATAGAAGCATTAGGTAAACTTAGGTTCTTACAACCTAAAATTGTTGGAATTTCTTTTTGCAACAACTCCTAACCAAGTGTACAGTAAGATCATGTGCTATCTTAGTGCCTTTGTGAGCTGGCAAGCTACAAATCTCCGTTTTCTGGAGGATTGATTTATTAGGCAGCGAGGGGTCACAGGATCAGCCATCTGCCCTGCGGAGTGAACATTTTAGCCCTGCTGCCATTTATCACTTCCAGACAGATTACAGATGCTGGGATCAGAGGGGGGCTGGAGCTTAATGAACCTGGAGCGTGGGGCCTGGGCATGAGGACAGCTCCAGATTCCACCGTCTTCAGGAAACATGTACTGTGTCTGAAGTGGCCGTGCCCTGACACGACAGGTTGTGTTGTCGAGGGCAACCGCAGTCGCCCACAATTAGATGGAAAAAAGATCATCATGAAAATATGAGCGCTCGGTGGCATTTACCCAGAATTCCACGGGCAAGCTGACAGACCACATACAGCATGTGCAGAAGTTCCACACTGTGTGTGTGTGTGCACAACCACTTATTACAGTCTTTAAGACACGAGGAGTGCACCGAGTTATTAGAGAAAAATACCTTATGTAACGAAATATCTTACAGTTACGAAAGAAATGTCTACTGCAAAGTTAAACTTTGTTTTTTTTTGATGGAAAGAATTAAAGTGTTTTGGCTAAAAACAGATGAGAAGAGAAATAACTGCAGAGCCCCGAGGCAAAAGGGTTTAAATTCTTCAAACTGTTGCTTGCGGGGTTTAAACACAAGGTTAAGCACAAGGTTCTTGATGATGGATGGATTGATGGATGGATGGACTCTGGAGAACTGAAGGTCTTTTCACACAGTTGCTCCACTTCTGTTTGGCATTTTCTCCTGCGCCGGCAGATGTCTGTCTGTGATTACAGACGCCTGTTGCCTTGATTTCTGGCAAGCAAACCCTGCGGAAATATCAACTGATAATGAATCATTAGGCTAACAGTTGTGGAACTTTGAACGACTGGAACTTAGCCAAAGTGGAAGCAGACATTCCAGACAAGCGTGTCACGTATTCATTTGCCTACAGAATGTTTAACAGGACAATGGCAAACCCGACCGTTACCCGGCAACATAAGAACAATAATGAGAATGACTTAATAACTCTGTGTTTGAACGCATGAAAATATTCTCTCGCTGGGAAGCTGTGGAAAAACCCGTTAACGTAGCGTTAGCGCGTTAAACTTAGCGTATTCGCAGCCGTTGTTGTTTGAGTCTGCGACAGGAAGGTGTACGTCTCTCTCTCTTTAGGGATATGTTGACAGTTATCACTCTGTAAGAGGTTGGCGATATGTCACATCATTACTAAGATCCCCTAGGATATAGTGTTTAATTTTTTATGCCACACTGAATCCGGGATGCACGTTATTAAAATACGGATCAGCATTCTGTTCCCAGCATGCATTGCGGGTCTGCACTGGAGCAGCTTAATGTGCATTCTTAAGGTTTACCGAAAAATATGTTTCTGTAACTAAAACTAAGAGATACATTGCAGCTTATGATGCTGTGAAGTGTCACCCTGAGGGTGAACTGTACTTTTTGGATGACATCCATGTTATTACATATTTTCTTAGAAGGCACTGACAGGTCAGATGAAAAAGGCACTTTCTGTGTGTTTACTGTAAAGACCCTTCATTTAACTGACAAACTGAAATTGCGGCGGTCAACGGACGTTCGACAATAATATGCCATCCAAAAATAAGGTTAAGTGTTTTTGAAAGCAATCTTCGACCCTTATCCCCAGGGATAGTTGTGAGTCATCTATGAGTGAACCTTTGGGCATTACACAGATTAAAACCAATGTGAAAACTGGACCTTTAGATACACAAGCAGCGGATTACTTAATGCCTGAAGCATAGATAATCTTGAAGTATGAGTAATGAATAATGAGCCGAATCAGTTTTAGCAGGACCTTTGTCTTCTGAAAGTCTGTGAATTTTCATCCCTGAGGTCGAAATGTTGATGTATTAGCCAGCAGATGGGCGACAATTACTATTTCAGTCTTCTGCAGCTGTGTAAATGTGAGGTGTGGGCTGGATGGTGTTTGGTGCTGTCAAGTGGAGTTGCAAAAATATCGTAATTACGAGTTACGTGTGCATGAATGACCAAGCGATGTCTAATTTTCCTGCGGGAAGCTCTGCATTCTCAATTATACCTGACATTAGCTGGTTTGTTTCTCTGCTGTATGGTGGGATAAAACTTCCCTGCTAACAATTTAAGGGTAAATAATGTTTTCTTAACTTTACATTATAACAAGTAACAAAAATGTTAAAAAGGGTTATTTTGAAAGTTCTAGGAACCCTCAAAGGGTCTAGTTTTTAGAAGTATTGTGCTTGATTATAAACATTATTTAAACATTTTAGAATGTTTATAATGTTATTTTTAAACCTTTTATAACGTTTTCACTATGTTCCACTAACTACTTAAGAATTAAGCTTTTGATATATATGATATATAATGTGAAAGAAACGTTCTACTAACGTTACTTTAAAAAAAGATTTGATAACGAAAACTTGAGAGAACTTTTAAAGAACATTAGCCAATGTACTGAGAACATTTCCTGTTAGCTGGGTTTGCAGTAGTTTCTAGTAAAAGGTGACATGGCGGTTAGTGGTTAGCGGTTAGCGGTTAGGGCTCGGCTAAAAACATTCAGGGCTTAAGGTCCAGAATCCCTAGAGCAGTCCACAGTCAGATGCTAAATGTAGCTAGCGAAATAGTCGTGTGTATTTCACATAGAATGACGTTTCTTTAATTGGAGACAGCATTTAATAGCACTTTGCTGAGAACTTTCCCCAAAATGGCATCATAACATTATTTGTATCATTATGTAAGAAAGGATCTGAAGCCTGACCTGCTCCGACGGTCTCATCTGAATTCACATCAGGAGATTTACGACTAATAATGATGTCTGACATTTGCGAAAAGCACGATTCGCAATTTATGGTCATAATACCGCAAGGATGGAAAAGGCAGGGTGATAATGACAGCGTCGGCTGTTTTCAGGGCAGTGTCGAAGCTTAGACCTTCAACATGAGGAGAAGTAGCCAGGTTTATTCTTCTGCTGGGTGAAAAGATATTTTTAATTTTGCATGAACCTGTGAGCTCCACGGAAATCTGATTACGATCAGATTCATCTGAATCTGCTGGCATCATCTGTGTGGTATGAAACATGCATGACAAATGAGCAGTGCGTCATTCCTCATCTAAAACTCAACCTACAGCTGAGGTTAGTGTGCTAGATTTACTGTAATATTTATTTATTATTATGATTGCAGCTTTCTGTTTTGATGCATCACGCGTTGAACTATGAACCTTTGGCGAGATACATTGACCCAAGAAAAGTGCCTTTATTGTTATGCAGCAATAGGCTTTAGTCACTTTATTGTCATGAACCAGAATTTGTTACTAGTGGGAGGGGCATTACGGGAGCATTTCATTGGACAAAAATCTATCTAGTGCAGGATGAGTCATCAGTATGTTTGTTTCTATTGTATATAATGGATGCTGCACACAGCCAGCTGCTGTATTATCTTTCTCTCTCTCTCTCTCACTTCTTCAGATGTGCTGGCTGGGGCGTGAGGGAGTGGTAAGGAGTGTAAGCGACAGTTATTTAATTCCATTCAACTACTATTGGAGTTTCAGAAATTACACGCTGTAGCTTTAAGTTCTCTGTTTATCTGCACAATATTCTGGTTTCGGTTGCTTAACAATGTGTGGTAAATCAAGGCCAGTCATGTTGCGATGGGAACCTTTTGTGTATTCGCTAATTGCCTCTGAAGTACTTCCTGTCCATCACAGTGAGGTCCAGCGTAACGCTGACTTGCCTTTAGCTTGTGAGTGGTCTCTCCCTCGAAACTCACTCTCCTTGTCTTTCCATCGCCGAAAAAGAACAGCAGGGAGCGGGCCATAAGGTCAGTCCTCCTCCAATCATCTAAAACACGGCCGAGCCCACCTGCCACTCATCTCTCTGCTCTCACAGCATGCTAGGAAGAAGATGAACAAAAAGACAGCGTATATCCTGCAGGAAGAGAACCATGTGGAAGCTCACCCCATCTGTGTATGAGGTACTGACGCAGGACTGTCAGATTCTCACCGCTGGTCTTCCTCTGAGGGGCCGGCGCTCGGAGGTACAATATGACAGGAAATGTCACGTTTCGTTGCAAGTTTGTCTTGATGAGGTGGATGGTCGACCACAGTCTTCACAAATAGTTCACAGACGCACAAACTTTCATAATTGCCTCTAGGCACATTTCTTTTTAAAATCAATTTTTTGGGGTTGTTTTTTTGGACACGAAAGTCATCGCTGGCTGAAGACTTCACATGGAGGGTGAAGTCGAAGCATAATATCATTCTCAATATATGAACGGTCGGGTCATCAAAGGGTAGAGGTATTGATCGGACGTACCGCTGGTGGAAAGCACTTTTGAGTAGCAGATGAAATCAGCTACAGGTTTTTTTTAAAGGTACAGCATCCATCTGCAGTTCTGTTTGTTTATGTTTATTTAGTGTAAGATAAAACAAAGTTGGCAATCATGCAAGAATGTAGCGTTCGCGTGCAGCGTGAATGCAAAGTGTACGACTTTAAATAGCGAAGGAAACGTTAGGCGTTAGTAGTTGTCTACAAGAATAAATAAACAAACTGAGAACTTGAAAATCGGGGTTTCCTGGAGGAATATTACACATGCAACATTAAAGCTGCAATCTGTTAATGAGCAAGTACACACACAACTCTGTGTTCCTTCCTAGCCTGATTCACAGTGGTAAGCTTACGATAATGATTATAAGTTGTTGGGTACAATTTCTTGGAAAATTTGACATCTGAATCAAGCCAGTCAGTAACCTGTAATTTTGTGTTTCAAACAAAGATGGCGATATATTCCAAAGACAGCAATATACTTTCACTTTAGTTTTGTGTAAAATATAAATTCAGATCCATGCTGCATCCATGATTGTTTTATAATTTATGGTCATAAATTATTACATCTGACCTCGTACCCCTCCGGCAAATCCACTTCTGTACTTCACTTGGTAAAAGTTTCTCACAAACACAACTGAATCAGCTTGAAGCGCAGTGAGTTTCTGTCTCGCACCGGTTTTCAGCGCTCTATAAATATCCCTGCAGTCTAGCGAAGTGACGCGCGCGTTGCATCGTCACGTTTCGCGCCTGCGCGCCGCCGTTAGCTCACAACCACTCAAGGTGTTCACAAGCCGTCGGCCGGTGTGTTTACTTCTAAGTGCCCTAGTCATCACAAATACCTCCAACTCCCCCAGACATCTGGATTGTGTGGATATCTCAGCTCTTTCTGTTATTGTGGCTTGTTTATGGTAAGCAAGGCAGTATTTTCTGCAGTGCCTAGACAAAAAATATTTAAAGCGGAAGTTCACCCCCAAAAATAACGAGAAGTCTGAGGTGATTTACTCACTTCCATGTTTAGCCAGAATGCTTTTTACATGGAACACAAAAAAAGAGTTTTTGAAGCTCTTTACCGTATAATGAAAGTAAAAGTGGACGAGGCGCAGACTGAAACTCGTACAGATTTGGAATGACATGATGGCGGGAAACCATGACGAACGTTTCAATTTTGGATAAATTACTGCTTTAATAAATTACAAATTCTACATTCAATTCATTTATGGTCATTTATGCAAATATTTAGTGTCTTGCTGAACCGCAATTGGCCTTTACCTCTGAGTCATTTGCATAATTACCTCATGTCAGACTGCACGCCAGGGGATCATTATTGAGGTTGTGAATCTGTATAGAAAAGTGTTACAGTGGAAGAATAAAAAAATTAAAAGGTTAGAATTCAGTTCAATAAGATCATCTATGGTCAAAAGCCTCTATTATTTTTAGTCTATAGTTATATCAGATCATACTCGTTCTGTTTCTGTACCGGCAGTAATACAGTACGTTGTATGCCCTAGTTAGGTACTAAGACAGGATTCTAGGTGACAATAGTGGCAAATGTTAGATATTAAAGATTAGCTAAGCCAGTTCAGAGACCTTTTCGGCTAACAGGGAACATTCTCACAACTTGGCCTAACATTCTCAAAACATTCTGTCAGTATATCTTTTTAACATTATATATATACAAAATATTAGTCTGTAGTAGAGATTTAATCTTTCGTAGAGATAAAACTATAAAATAGTTACCTGTGGTTTATTAGTCCGACTGCCAAACTAAAAATGGTTAAACCAAAAGGGACCAAAAGGTTGTGTGAGCTACAGGAAAGCTAAAACATTCCTGTAGCTTTCCTGTAGCTAAAGCTTTCCTGTAGCTCAGTGGTTAGATCATGGCGTTAACGATGCCAAGGTCATGGGTTTGATCCCCGGGATTGCACATGCACAGAAACAATGTATAGTATAATGCAATGTTAAGTCACTTTGGATAAAAGCGTCTGTCAAATGCATGAATCTAAATGTGTGTTGGTCGGGTACGTGTCGCGTCAGCTCTCTGACGTACTGTAAATAGTACAGATGTGGAAAAGGTCAACTGGATGAGGAAAAAGTATATTTTGACAGCTTTATTAAAGTGTAAATTTACCCCGAGGCTTATAATAGACTGAAACCAGTGACTGAAACCAGTAATTGCAAAATTGTCCATATTGAAATTATTATTTTTTTTTCTGGGCTTGAGTGAACTGGTGGCTGATATGTGGCCTATAAAGGACACTGGGGCTAGTTGTCACAAGTGAATATTTCTCAGGGTAAATTGACTTCTGAAAGTCACCTTCTGCATAGTCACGCCGCACTTTAAAATCAACAAACAGCTATTGAGAAAAGCCACTTTTTGCCCAGAGGAAAATGTTGAAATACTGTTTATGGAACGTTATGGTACGTTATGTAAGTTAACCTTGACCATAGCGGGGCATGTTGTCACACTATACGGCAGAAGTTAAACATTTTTAGTCAGGTGTAAACATCAAAACAATTCTGCGAAAAAACTAAAATGTATAAGTGACCTTTGACTGAATTTATGCAAGTGTAGTTTTATTGCATTCCTTTTGTTTACCCAACAGCTATCACAAAATTATCATGATAGTGGAAATTTAGTTTTAACTTTTTGGAGGGCAGAATTGATGATGATTTTGAACTAGATGTTTCAAACCAACAAATGAAAGCACAGCTTTCATATATCACCTAACATTTAGGCATTTGGCAGACGCTTTTATCCAAAGCAACTTTGCAACATTGCATTATACTATACATTGTTTCTGAGTATGTGCAATCTCTGGGATCGAACCCATGCCCTAACCACTGAGCTACAGGAAAGCTTTTAGAAAAGTCCACCAAAGGCACACCACTAAACAACAATGTCTAAAAAGTATATTTATTAAAATATAATGAAAATCTAGTCTCATATTGAAATATAATGAAAATCTAATGAAAGTCTCTATATTTTCATATATTATATATACTGTAAATCTATCATAGAGCTTTACAGTAGTGTGATGATACACAGTGATACTTTCCTGACTGTGTGTGTGTGTTTGTTTTTCTTGTTAAGCGACTATACAGATATTTACAAAGCAAGAGGTGCATTATTGCTTAGAAATCCTGTAATTCTCCCAGGATCTGTGCTTTATTGGTGTTTGTTTTCAGAGCCCAAAATAGGGTGATGCGCGTTCTTGGTTGCTGCTCTCTGTGGTGTGCTGATGATAGATTAAAGAGGTATAATTTCACAAGCAAACTAATAGACAGAGAATCACTGCCAGGTGTTAGATGTTAGTGAGAAACATTATGAGGCACTGTAGCTACAGTATAAAAATTATACATGTACTTTTATTCATTTAACACTAGTTAACTTCATTTAACACTAGTTAACTTCATTTAAACACTTTAACTTCATTTAAACACTAGTTTTTTATCTAGAGCAACTTAACAATTAAAAGACATCACAACTTAACGATATCTTAATATTTCCTTTACAACTAATTTATAAAGTTGCATGACTTCATTTGTGGATCTTTTGTGGAAAATTTGAGGATTTCAAACAAACGAAGAAAAGCCCCTGAAACCGGTTTAATCCAGATGACTTTTTTTACGCCCCGTAACTCGTAGCTCTGCAGTGATCGTGGAACAAAGATCAAACGACCAGAAACCAGTTATAGATTTTTTGTTGTAGACTGTTCCAGGAAAACATACACGGGTAAACTGCATGTAATGATGATGAAGCTCCTGTCGCCTTAGGAAGCTGATCTGGATTCCCCTTCCTCTTTGTAATTCTGACAACACAAATGAAAAAGTATTTACTTCTCTCGCTTGGTTCTATCTTACG
>JAZGTJ010013036.1:0-15353 GCA_036877575.1 Botia almorhae
AGCAGTTTTGCCAGAGGAGAACTGGTTCTCCTGGCTGGGCCTGGTCTCTCTCGAGGTTTTGTCTCCTTTTGGAGTTTTTTTTCCTCGCCACCGTTGGCTGCAGATCATCTGCACTTGTACTGCCCGTCAGGAGGCTGCTGTAATCAGTTTTAATTTTGCACATATTATTAAATTATTCTCAAACTATCTATTCATACCCCTTAAATGATTGTTAAACATGCACCTGTTTCTCCTACCTGTTTCTCTTTGTCTGTGTGTCTGTCTGTCTGTCTGTCTGTGTGTTTGTCTGTATGTCTGTCTTTGTGTGCTGTGTACATTTATCATACATGTAAAGCTGCTTTGTAACAATGTCCTTTTGTGAAAAGCGCTATATAAATAAAGTTGAATTGAATTGAATTTATTTTGGGCAATTCAGCCATATAAAATCAGCCTGCCCGGTTCAACCCACACCAAATTCCTCTTCGGTGAGTGCCAATACTCTATCCGCTCCTCACACGTCCAACATTGAGTTACCTATCAGGTTAACAAACCCCAACAAGACCATATCAACCACAGCTTTAATAGACCCTGGAGCAGCTTGAAACTTTGTCACATGAACTGATATAAACCCCTTGCAATTCTCCCCTGGCAGTGGAAGCACTAGATGGCCATCCTATCAGGAAGGGGAGAATTCTACGCATCACGGAAGAAGTCAGACTACACATCGGGTCCCTGCATTCTGAGAATATCATTCCTTTACCCAATTATGCTATCATTCTAGGATTTCCCTGGCTTCGCACGCACAACCCCCTTATTTCCTGGAGAGAGGGAAAAATCACTCAGTGGGACACTTCCTGCCACGATCGTTGTCTAGCCCGGATCACCCGCCGGCCTAATCTTTCTTCCTCCCAAGCTTAAATCAATTTACCTGGCTCTACCTTGCCACCTGAATAAATAAAGTTGACTTGACTTGAATACAAGGATCTAACTGAGGCTTTCAGTAAGAATAAAGCATTGCAACTCCTGGCCCATTGCTCCATTGACTGCGCTATCAAGCTCATTCCTGGCACAACACCCCCAAGGGGAGATTCTTTCTACTGTCACAACCTGAATCCGAGGCCATGAAGGCTTATATAAAGGAGGACCTGGCTAAAAGGTTTATTAGACCATCTAACTCTCCTGCCTCAGCTGGGTTCTTCTTTGTCAAGAAAGAGGACGGCAAATTTTGGCAATGCATTGACTATCGTGGTCTTAACATCATAACCATAGTTACACTACCCTCTACCTTTGGCTCCAGCCGCACTGGAACACTTCCATCAAGCTAAGTACTACACCAATCTAGATCTACGCAATGCCTATAACCGGTTCCGAATCAATGAGGGGGATGAATGAAAAACTGCATTCTCTACCAAAAGTGGTCACTATAAATATTTAGTAATGCCCTTATGTTATATTATAGTAAAGGCCTAGCCAACAGTCCATCTGTTTTTCAATCCCTAATGAATGACATCTTTCATGCTCAGTAAGTTGATAATCGTCCACATCAATGACATCCTGATTTATTCCAAAATCCTGAAAGAACATATCTCACATGTCAGATCCGTACTGCAGCGCCTCATCCAATACGAGCTTTACACCAAAGAAGAGAAATGCGAATTTCACCACACAAGCACCGCCTTCCTCGGGTATATAATCAGTCAGGAGGGAGTCACGATGGATGATGAAAAAGGTGAAAGCAGTTCTTAAATGGCCCCAACTATTTGCAACCATTACCTAGGCCACAACGTCCCTGGTCTCACATAGCCCTGGACTTCATCACAGACTTACCCTGCTCATTTGGCAACACCACCATCCTTACAATTATCGACCATTTCTCCAAAGCCTGCCGCCTTATCTCACTATCCAAGCTCCCCACTTCCTTTGAAACGGCCGAGATCCTCTGTATTTATGTATTCTACTTCTATGGTCTGCCCGAAGATATAGTCTCAGATCGGGGTCCCCAGTTCACATCCCGAGTATGGTCATCCTTCTTTAAGAGTCTAAACGTCAACATTAGCCTAACTTCCGGCTACCACCCTCAATCTAATGGAAAGACAAAACGTCTCAACCAGGAGAAAATCCGTTTCCTATGCTCATACTGTCAACAGCGCCAATCAGACTGGAAAAAGTTCCTAATGTGGGCCGAATACGCCCAAAACTCTCATCAAACCCGCCACTGGTATGACTGCCTTTAAATGCATCCTGGGCTTTCAACCATCATTGTTCTCATGGTCTGGCGAACCCATTGACTTACCTTCAGTAACCGAATGGCTTCAACAGAGTGAAGAGGTTTGGGATCATGCCCACACTTATCTCCTACATGCCGTAAGGTGACAAACCCAACAAGCCAACCAACGCCGATGCCCCAGTCCGTCCTATGATCCAGGTCTATCCACAAGAAATCTACGCTTTAGACTCCCTAGTAGAAAGGTATGTTGGTCCATTTAAAATAATCAGGCAAATTACCCCAGTATCATTTCATTTAGACCTTCCCGCTTACTATCGAATTTCTCCCACTTTTCACATGTCACTCCTCAAACCTGCTAGTGGTTCTGTCAGAGAGTCGGGAGCCAGGTCTCCGACTCCTCCCATTCTGGTTGACAGCGAGGTGCACAAATTCTCCAGTTCTCCCGTACCTGGTCGACTGGGAGGGGTATGGTCTGGAGGAGCGTTCCTGTGTCATGGTCCAGGAGATATCCTGGAGCCTACACTCACTGAAGTGTTTCACAGGATGTATCTGGGAAAACGGCCCCTTGACCTTGTGGTAGACCTGTGCCGCCATTCTCCTGGACTTCAGTTCCCATCATGCTACATACCTGGGACTGACCACACCCTCTCACACACACCTGCACCTCATCACAGTCGCCTATATAAACCCCATTCAAACCCCATTAAGAAGTCTTGATTTGCCCTGGCTGTCATTACTAAGCAGTTTCTCTCTGTTTTCCTGCCTGTTATTACCATTTGGATTATCTATCGTTTTTTATTGTTTGCTGCCTGCCCCGATCTTTGGATTGTTTATTGGACTTTGTTTGTTACGCTGCCTGCCTCGACCCCTGCCTGTTTCTCGCTTTGCCTTGCCTTACTGTTTGCCAGCTCTCAACCTTGCCTGTATTTACCATTCTAAATAAAGCTGCTAATGGATCCCAAGGCTTCTAACTCCTTGTTACAGTATCTATCTGATTTGCTGTGATGTAAAACATCTAATTTCTCATTACAACATCAACACCTTCTGGGAAATACTACTCTTGGGTGGAAAAAAGCACAGTATTCACACACAAATAAACAGAAATGAGAACATTCATTAGATGTCAGAGCACAGTATTTCTCACTGGTAATTAAGCATGCTTAAAGGATGTTAAAGAACAACAGAGGCCAAACAATAAGGGCAAAATTCACAAAGAAGGCTTTACACACCAACAGAGCCACTCAACACCTCCCAGCATAAACAACATGGCAGTTTAGGGTGTCCTCGTCAAATACATTGGCAGAAATAGACCAGATATTTTCTTTATCTATATACCAACAGAAAATGGCCTACAATCATGTCTTATTAAACAATATTACTTATTCCAATTCCAATATATGATTTTTTAGTTACGATTTATTTTAGCTACTGTATTGCTGTGCTTTCTGATGTTGGCAAAAACAAACAATTTGTTTTGTGGTGCCTCACACATACAGCCTTTCGAAGATGATGTGTTATGTTTTGTCTGCCTCCTGAGTTAAGTGCAGAATAACTATTATCCTTTTAAACTGCTTCATATTGGCCAATTAACAACAAATACGCAAAGATATTACAACCTACAAATCTACATGCTGCAGTCTATATACTTATACAGGTGGCTGGTCATTGGGCACATTGTATATTAGATTGTTTGTTTGCTGTGTGTGTTTTCATCAGAGTATGAAGGCTCTGATTATACTGGAACTGTTATTATTCTGACACAAGTCTTACTTTCAGTGGTAGCAGTAAATCAACGTTAGCGGGGTGTACATTGAAATAATTGCTGTTGGAAAGTAAAAGCAACATGACCCAAATGTTAAGTGTACAAGTAGAGGTCTATTAATAGCAAAAAGTGCCTTGGCACTTGTAGCCAACCTTCCATGACAAAATTAACATGTTAAGCAGGAAATGCACTGCATTAAGACTCAGGCATGTTGTTAATTTGGTCTGCTTCTCTGACGCCAGAGAAGAATCTACTTACATTTTAATCTGTCATGTGTTAATGCGATGGTGGAACGTTACCTGTATCTCATTTATTCTGTGTTTATAAGGGCAGACATAAGATGGTAAATGTATGGCTATAGAAAACATCTTACCATAAATCTGTTGTGTACAATGAGTAAAATTAGTTGTCAAGAGTTAAAAACACAATGCAACAAATTATGCCTGTTAAAATGACATTGTTTGACATGAAATGGAAAGAGCAGGACAACAGGACAACAGTCACGGATGAAGACAGGGACTATTATGAGTTGATATAAATGTAATTAACATTATGGTCAACAAGCTAACAGATTTGAGTACACCAAAGCACAGCGGTGATTCATTATATAATTTTTAATGCCAAGACAGGTACAGTAATTATAGCAACATAAATGGGACCTTCAACTAGGTTAAAAAGGACAACATCCAATCAGACTTACTATAGCTAAGACTGCGGTAAAACTTTGCAATAAGGTTCCATTCATTAACATTGGATGATGCATTAACTAACATAAACTAACAATGAACAATATATTTTTACAGCATTTATTCATTTTTTTAAAATGGCTTTTGCTTAAAGGATTGAAATATTGTGTTATTTCATTATACTTATGACATTACATTTATTTTAAAATGTGGAAATAGCTGTTTGTATATTCTGACTGGTAGTACACATACTCTCTTGTGGTTTTCATTTTATTCATCAGGGCAGTGTACAGAGGCATACCAGTTGCAAACAGCATGCAGATCATTCATTTTGCTTCTTTAGTCATTATTTTAAATTTAGTCTTATATTACATTTTCACATCTTCATCACAGGCTAATCTTGCTGTAAACAACAATGTTGATATTTAAACAATATTTGCACCTTGTTGGTTGACAAGGGCTGATAGTAAATCTTTGCAATAAAACACTCAACAAGCACTTACTGATGTAAAGCGAGTTTTTCAATGTCTAGCAGCTGAAATAAACAGAGTTTTGCAAATTCTAGCATAGAAAGTGAATTTTAAAGCTGCTACAATGAGAGCTGTTAGACAGAAAAAATATAATTCTTTTCATTTGAATAAGCACCTTATTTAGAGATATCAGATAAACTGGCTACTTGCTGTTTTTGGCCACTGATTCTAATGTTGAGTCTTTTCCAAAGCTCTTGAAAAGGTTAATCAGAAATATTCTCTAGAAAATGAGCAGATTTCAATGGCTGTGAAAATACCCTGGGCTGGTTAATGTGGAGGCAAGTGTGCCTGCAGGGGATTAGTGTGAATTCCCCCATCTGCATTTAAACTCCACCATGTTCTCGACTGTTGAGGAACAAGGCCAACAGAATCAGCCATCTTGCCATAACCCTACTGAAGACACTACCAGTTCCAAAAGCATCACACCACCAGTAATCTGCTTTAACAACCAAACGCACAATTACAAATAAATGGTAATGGTAAGTAATGTTTTATCGTTGCATAAGCTCTGAAGTCACACAATTTTTGTGCTTTCATGATTAATTATTGCTATAATTACTCTGTAGTCCTCTGCCCATCCCTCTTACACACCTACAGTCATGGCCAAAAATATCGGCACCCTTGCAATTCTGTCAGAAAATGCAACCCTTCTATCAGAAAATTGTTGTAGTTGCAAATGTTTTGATACTCACGTTTATTTTTTGCATTGGAACAACACAAAAAAACAGGGAAGAAAAGTCAAATCTAATACGATTCCACACAAAACCCAAAAAATGCACTGGAAAAAATTATTGGCTATTTACTGTTTGAGATATTTCCACAGGTGTTCCTTGGGATTTAGATCTGGAGTCATTGCTGGCCATTTCAGAACTCTCCAGCACTTTGTTTGTAACCATTTCTGAGTGATTTTCGAAGTGGGTTGGTCTCCACCAAGACCTCTGGTGGAGACGCAGCTTTCTGACACTGGCCACTGTGTTGCGCCTGTATGGCCACCATGTTTGACTGTAGGGACTGGCCACCATGTTGACTGTAGGGACTGTGTTCTTTTCTTTGAAGCCGTTATTTCTTTTTCTGTGAACAATGCCATGATGTTCTTTATCAAAAAGCTCTACTTTTGTCTCATCTGTCCACAGTACATTCTCCCAGAGGTATTGTGGTTTTCTCACATAAGTTTTGGCAAACTCCAGTCTTGCTTTTTTATGCCTTTGTGTCAGCAGTGGTATCCTCCTGGGTTCTCTACCATTGCAACCCTGTTGAACCCTGTGTCTGCAGATCATCTTAAATTAATCTGGAAGTTAATCAGGGTTCTTTATCCACCATTCGAACAATCCTTAATTTTCCGTCTACGTCCAGGGAGGTTAGCTTATACATCTTATTACATTATTTGCAATAATACCATTAACATGTATAACATTTGTTGTGCTTTATTGTTATTATTATTATTCTTTTTATATGTGAAGCTGCTTTGAAGCAATGTAACATTGTAAAAAGCGCTGTATAAATATAATTGAATTAACTACAGTGCCATGGGCTGTAAACCTCTTGACAATATTGCGCACAGTGGACACAGGAACATTAAGATCTCTGGAGATGGACTTGTAGCCTTGAGAATGTCCATGTTTTCCCACAATTATTTCTCTCAAATCCACAGACAACTCATTGCACTTCTTTCTTTTCTCCATGCTCAGTGTGACACACAACACAAAGGTTTCACAAAGGAATCAACTTTTCTCCATTTTAACTGGTTGCAAGTGTGATTACTATATTGCCCACACCTGTGTCTAAATACAAATTACAGGAGCATCACATGCTCAAAAAGCAATTACTTCTTACAATTTTGACAAAGTGCCAATAATTTTTTGAGTTCTGTGTGAAATTCTATCAAGTTTGACTTTTTTTGTGTTGTTCCAGTGCAAACAAAAACAATACGCACGTGAATACCCAAACATTTGCATTTTGGAACAGTTTTCTGAGAGAATATCAGGTGCCGATATTTTTGGCCATGACTGTATAACACTGTCCTCTCATTTTCCAGTTACAGATAAAACACTAAATCAAATGCATCCATTGGAAAAGTACATTTACATTTATGCATTTGGCAGGTGCTTTTATAAAAAAAAAAACTGAACCACAATCCCCAAACTGAACCACATCCCACATGTATCGCCGCTTTAATTTCATTTGAAAGCCCACTGTGAATGGTTGGCTTCAGTCAAAACTGGCGAGAGGCCCTAATGGTTGATTCAAGCACTGTAACCCAAACATACAGCACTGCCAAATCTATTAGGTAATGCACCCCCTGTCATTGCACTGTCATACTGTTATATTTCTTTCTTACTATTGAGGAAGTTATTGTATAAAGTACTTATGCAACCTTCTAGTGTTTGTTGTATTACATTTAAATTATGCTTATTAAAAAAACATTAAATGTAAACAAAATGTATTACAATTGTATTTTATTGCTCTTGTAGGGGTTGTAGTTGTAGTTGTAGTGGTTGTTTTTCAATGCATAAATGATTAAAAAAAAACCTTACTCTAAATCACTTTTTTACCTGCTGTAGTCTAGTTTAGCTTTGACAAAATGTCATGCCAATCCGACACCGTACTACAAGCGGACATTTCCTACAGACTGTACATCACAGATCTTAATATCGGTTATGACTATTTCACTGTTTACCCACTAAAAGCACTTTAGGACCATTTCTATGAGCAAGCAAGACGGTGCTATAATTACTGCTGACTACCGAGTTTAAACCACGGCACTCAGGTTTACACACGCACTCAGTCTTTTGTCGGGCATTATTCACAAACACATGTGTAATCCGAATTAAAATGCTCCATGTAAACAGAATAAAAATGCCCAAATCAATTGAAATTTTAATCGGTTTGAGAGGGATGGGATAAACCTTTTCATAAACGCATCAAACAATTACGAACCAATCACTTTGAGTATACATAACTGGTCTTGACGTAATTCAGGTCAAGGGGTCAGGGTCATCAGATAGCACAATGGCGGTGGGGATGAAATGAAATGTTACATAAAAACACTTGAAAGAGGGTATCCCTAAGAGGGAAAGTGCCAAAGGGAGGGTATTTCTTTGGGGTTTTCTTCCAACAACCGTCACCCATACCCACGCCTAGGTGTTTATACTAAGTGTTTTGTGATAGTTTCCACTGATTACGCACTGGAAAAATTGGTTTCACCCGCACATAATTCAATTCAATTCAATTCAATTACAGCTACTTAAATGAAGCACTAGTGATCACCAACACCATTCTCTGTTGTGTCGACTGTAAAGTGAGAGTGCATCATTTATATTCTTTTAAACTAAGGTTTTGCCCCCTGAATAGTGCACTTACTGCCACCTGCTAAGAAAGGTACCATTCAGGTGTGAGTCGACATACTTGCCGAGTTTAATACTTAAGGTTAATTGTTTGTTCACATCCATTAATCTAGGTTTACATACTAATAGTGATTGTGTGCCCTAACAAATACTAAAACCCAAACATGCAAAAACAGCATTGCAGGTAGTATGCCAAAACCCATTTCTCTGCTTTAGGGAGATAGCTTCACAGATGGTACTTTGTGCTATATTTAATATACCCAAGGGTAGAAGAGCACAGCAAATAACAAGACTGACAGTCACTGTAATGATAGATGATTAAATTCTTATGATAGGCAAGCAAAGAGCACTGATTGAGAAAGGTAGCTGGGAAATAATCCTCTTTGCTACAGTGAGGGAAAAAATTATTTGATCCCTGCTGACTTTGTACATTTGCCCACTGACAAAGAAATCAGTCAAATGGTAGGTTTTAACAGTGCGATACAGAATAACACCAAAAAATCTAAAAAAATGCATTTCAAAAAAGTTATAAATTGATTTACATTTTAATGAGTGAAATAAGTATTTGATCCCCTATCACTCAGCAAGATTTCTGGCTCCCAGGTGTCATTTATACAGGTAACAGGCTGAGATTAGGATTACTCTCTTAATCTCAGATTGTTACCTGTTATAAGACACCTGTCCACAGAAGCAATCAATTAATAGCTGGGATCATAGTCACCAAGAAAACAATTGGTAAGACACTATGCCACAAAGGACTGAAATCCTGCAGTGCCACAAAGTCCCCCTGCTCAAGAAATAACATGTACAGGCCCATCTGAAGTTTGCCAATGAACAGCTGAATGATTCAGAGGAGAACTGGGTGAAAGTGTTGTGGTCAGGTCAAAATGGAGCTCTTTGGCATTAACTTAACTTCCTGTGTTTGGAGGAGGAGAAATGCTGCCTATTACCCCAAGAACACCATTCCCACTGTCAAACATGGAGGTGGAAACATTATGCTTTGGGGGTGTTTTTCTGCTAAGGGGACAGGACAACTGCACCATATCAAAGGGATGATGGACGGGGCCATGTACCGTCAAATCTTGGGTGAGAACCTCCTTCCCTCAGCCAGGGCATTAAAAATGGGTTGTGGATGGGTATTCCAGCATGACAATGACCCAAAACAAGGCAACAAAGGAGTGGCTCAGGAAGTAGCACATTAAGGTCCCATAGAAAATCTGTGGAGGGAGCTGAAGGTTTGAGTTGCCAAACATCAGCCTCGAAACCTTAATGACTTGGAGAGGATCTGCGAAGAGGAGTGGGACAAAAACCCCTCTGAGATGTGTGCAAACCTGGTGGCCAACTACAAGAAATGTCTGACCTATGTGATTACCAACAAGGGTTTTGCCACCAAGTACTTAGTCATGTTTTGCGAAGGGGTCAAATACTTATTTCACTCAATACTTATTTTCAAAACAGGCGGCAGTGAAAGATGCCCAGTATAGCAACATGACACAAAGCTTTCAAGCTCTTCTGTTTAACTGCTTTTGAATTGTTTCTTTATCAGCGTGTGAGAAATCACTGGAAATATTAATTCAGCATACTAATTAAAAAAACAATACTACAACCTGAACACGCTTCGCAAAAATACAAAGTGACTTTCTAAAATGTAATTTAAGAGACTATTTAATCACAGCTTAGCTGAAAGTATACATCTACTTTATTGAAATGCTCCAGCTAGCATTAAGAAGCAAGCAGGCTCATATTAGGAGAAAATTCTGACATTTTTCATGCAGTGGATTGATCTCTTTACATTTTAGATAAGCGTCTGGCTTGAGATTTGGCATAGCTTTGAGTTGATTTCCCGTCAATGAGTCAGCTCAACTGGTAGACCGTGGCAATACCATTGCTAGGGTTGGGGGTTTGATTCTTAGGGAGCACACAAAGAATAACACAACTGAATACATTAAGCTTGCTTTGAATGCTTTTTTAAATGGCTTAAAATGAACATGTCTGCCAAATAGATAAAAATTATTTTCAGGAGGCTCGTCAGTAAGGATGTTTACCTGATATTATTTGTTTAATATGAAAGCGATTGTTCTGCAATGCTGCTTGCTCTTACAATCAAACAGTTCTTACCAGTATATTTAAAAAAGTTAAACAAGCCAAGCTTATACAAGTTACATGAAAAAAAAGGATTGTGAGAAAACAGGATTAATGAATCAGATACAACCTTGCAACACCCATGTTAGCACTACAGTTCAATATGTCAATATTTGCTCACTACTTTAGAAGTCCACAGAACTAGTCCCATACAGAAATGTAATATATTACATGTATATCCCTATATCGATAGTGATATACAGTGCTACTTGAAAGTTTGTGAACCCTCCAGACACGATCAGGTTTTGTGTAAAATAGAGTTAATCTCACAAAATTTGGAAAATTGACTTGTGCAGAGGTACGTGAAGCTTTTAATTTAGTAGCTTGTGGCACCTTCTTTTGCAGCCATTACTTCAACCAAACATCTACTAGGACTAACCACTGACCAGTCTCTCACATCTGTCTTTGGGGATTTTTGCCCACTCCTCCTAATTTTTGGCCAATCAACAGTGTGAACCTTCTTTTTTTTAAGCCATTCCTTAGTGGATTTGCTTGAATGCTTAGGGTTGTTGTCTTGTTGCAGCACATATTTTCGGCCCAGCTTCAGCCCTCTGACTGATGGCAGGAGATTATCTTCAAGAATTTGTTGATAGGTCTGAGAATTCAAGTTTCCCTGAATAATATGGAGTCGCCCAGACCTTCACATTTCCACCACCATGCTTCACTGTTGGGAGGAGGTTCTTTTTCTGGAATTCAGTGTTAGCTTTTCTCCAAACACGGTGGCTTTGATTATGACCAAATAAATTTATTTTGGACTCATCTGTCCAAAGAATGGACTTCCAAAAGGCCTCTGGTTTGTCCAAATGCTCACTGGCAAAGTTAACACGGGCAGCTTTGTTCTTTTTGAGAGCAGAGGCAGGTGATGGTAAAATAAGAACATTATGGTAAAAAAACTCTGAACAGCTCAAGGGGTTCACAAGCAGCACTGTATATCTGGGGTCTGGTTTTACAGACACGTCTAAGATTAAGTCAGGCTTTAGTTAAATTAGGATATATAAGGAGCTCTTGAAAACGTCCCTTGGAAAAAATCATTACTGGTGTGCATCTTAAGACAAAACAAAAGCAATAATGTCTTTTAAAATATTTCAGGGCAAATTTCTTTCAGTTAAGACATCTTGAACATGCATTTTCAAGAGGTATTTTCAACATCCACACTAGGAAGTAATCCTAGTCTGGGACTAGGATTAAGCCTTGTCTGAAACTGGGTTTGGTTGTTTAATCCTGTTCTCTAATCGTTCTCTAATGGTAAATTGGAGTGTGTCCTGCATTTACTCCAGGGATTTACTTCAGAAAAAGTTGGCTAAAATGGTTATCTTGTCTTACATCTTAACAAATATAGGTTAGGTTGGCCTTATTTGATGGTTTTTGGACACTTTCCAGCTAGTCAGGTTCAAAGACCATGAGACCAGTAAAGACCAGCCTCCTACTTTGGCTGTATTTTTCATCAGTGTTGAACAAACAGTTAAAACTAAACAGACAAAAATTCTGTTTGTTCCTAGTAGTAATAGAAAGCAGACTGATATCCAGCTGCATAGCCAAGAGAAAAACAACATTCTCTGTTACCTCAGTTTGTTCATCTTGAGGCTTGCAGATGATGCATCAGAGCAATGCAAACAACACAATCTAAATTATTGAATCAATCATGATGAATGCTTATGGTAATTCAAAGCTTTATGTTGAACTGAATCCATATTTTATAAAATTACATTTTAATTTGTTCATAGGTGAGAATGCAAAATCCCAGATGGGTGATATGTTTATGTAATTAATGCACATTTTTCTTTCCCACTAACCAAGGGGTCTGGCAACTCAGCTAAAGATTTGGTGCTACTGGGCACCGGGCATAAATCTGTAAATTTAAGAAGGTTGTGTGGGCTTGCCAGATAAAAAAGAATATGCTAACTTTTATTGTTCTTCTGTTTGTCTTAATGTTTAGAATCAGGATAGGTTTTAGAAAATTTGTCACTTAACAAGGTGTGGACTCCCCCATATTTGCTGAGTTAAGAGTGAAATGGCATAAACCATTGCAGGATTAAAGTGTTACTTTTGTTTTGTCCCAGATAAACTGAACAATAATTTTAGACTGAACCCTTAATTGATAGATGGGTCAGTCTTTGTACATAGTACTTTTTATGGCCTCATGGAAAAATAAAACTGTCTGGGTCAAATTGTTTAATATTGAAACATTGAATACAGTGTGTTTATTGATCTCAAGCAGATGTGTTCTGGATTTCATTAGTTATAATATTAAATATAATATTAATAATATTAAATAAATAATAATGAAATTTTACATAAAATCAGAACTTACAACAAATAACTTTTGGTTAACAATAGATTACAAAGGTATTTTGTTAACTGCATGTATCAAGAACGAAAGCAAAACTAACGTGAAATGGCTGGATATGTGATGCCACTAGGTAGATTCATTTTCATATGACCTAACCCAGAGCAAGATAACAACACACATTTTTATCTATAATACTTATTAATATATATATGCCATATATAAATATTATCACTCTCGATATAGGGACATATATGTCATATATTAAATTTCTGTAAGGAATAAACTGATGATTTGACTGTAGATGGTCTGGGAATCTTTTATTTTCATTCACAATTTCCCCTATTATAAACCACTGGGAAAAAAGTGGGCCACAAACACAGAAAAAACACTAGGCTACATGAGACTAGGCCATGTCACGTTCAACTTCTTTGGTGGTAACAGGCAATCTTTGCCTATCTATTACTTTCTGTTTCAAAGAATCGTCGACAACAAAGGCTCACATTTACCTTTAGAATGGCTTAAGTAACATATTGTATGCTTAGAATAAATTTTATAATTTCACAGGTATTTTAAAGAGGACCAATCGTCCCTGCAGGGCAGAAAGTCCCCGAAAAAATGAGATCTGAGCCATCAGGCAAATCCATTATTCACTTTTGCCTTTACAAGAAATACAGCAGAATACTTAAATTTCATCTATTTAGACTCCTTATGTCCAGCGAAAATTATCTCCACTGAAAATCATTAGACAGACCATATGTGGTTTTGATAGGAGGTCACATGTGGGTCAAAGTGAGGATGATGTCAGGCACATCTGACATGAAATTATCCAAATATTTCAAATAAACTAGAGCATATCATGCTGGCCACTGTAGGCAGTAAGTAATTGTATGGCACTGATTCATAACTTTGCAATTACACACATCAATACTGTAAATTTTTATTTTATTATATGTGTTACGGTGGAGGCTCCAGCGACCTCCTCTCCACCGCGGCAGCAGAGGGAGCCATCTCCGGAATACTGACCGCTTCACTATGGACTACATTTCCCACAAGCCTTCACCACACGTCTGATTACTTCCTGCTGCACACCTGATCGTCATTTCATCAGGCACATATAAACCAGACTGAAACGATTACCATTTGCAAAGTCTTGTTTGCCTAGTGTGACATTTCTGAGCATTTTCATAGTTTGCTGTTTTGTGTTTGACCCGGACTGTTTATTGGATATTGATTCTTTGTCGCCTCCCTATTACTGGATTGTCTTTTGGTTTATGATCGCTTGCTGCCTGTCTCGATTGTTATGTCTGTTTACCCGTTCATGATTGTCTGCCGCCTGCCCTGACCCTTTGCCTGTCCCATGTTTATGATTGTTTGCTGCCTGCCTCGACCCCTGCTTTGTATCACTACCGTTTGAGATTATCTTTGACATTTGTTTATTACTGCAGATGAATCCGAATGTCTCTGACCAATCATTACAATATGCTGTTTGTCAATTAATAATTATTAATTTAAACGAGCTGCATTACAATAAACCTTTATTAGTGATACAACCCCAGAATGCAACAAGTATGACAAGTAAAATTTCATTAAACATTGCCAAAAATAAATACATCTAAAATGCACTTTTCATACGTATATGCATGTACTTCATGGATGTATTCGTGTAATTTTTAACAGTTTATCAGAAAGGGGGATTTGACAGAACATATCATAAGACTCGCTATTCTGCATTTACACATATACAGTCACAATTGCACCCTTGCAATTCTGTCAGAAAATGCAACCCTTCTCTCAGAAAATTGTTGCAGTTACAAATGTTTTGGTACTCACATGTTTATTTTTTTGCATTGGAACACAAAACATCTGAGAAGTCAAATCTGATACAATTACACACAGAACGTCTTGGTTACATATGTAACCCCCGTTCCCTGAAGGAGGTAACGGAGATGTTACGTCAAGTATGGGATCTTGCTTGAGAGCCCTATCACCTTCGCGTAGTAAAAAATCGCGCCAATGAGCATCGGCCCGAGAGGAGAGAGCCAATGAGCATTTGGGCAAAGCGCAGTGCGTCGGCTCACGCCGGAAGCGGGGTGTATAAAGCTGGCCGGCACTCGCTTTCATTTAAGTTCTTGCTGAGGAGCCGAGATGTGTCCCGGCCATTCAGCGGTGAGTCAGGCTCGCAGGAGGGGGACGTAACATCTCCGTTCCCTCCCTCAGGGAACGGGGGTTACATATGTAACCAAGGCGTTCCCTTTTAGCCAGTCACGTTCGACATTACGTCAAGTGACTGACGTATGGGGTCCCTGTGGAAGACGCCGTGAGCCGACCCACGTTACGGGCTAGGAATGTTTCTACAGGCAAGCGCAGCGTGTCAGTAAAACAGTTCCCACGCC
>JAZGTJ010013037.1:0-15353 GCA_036877575.1 Botia almorhae
TACGATGTATATCTAGTTTGATATTTTAGGTGTCACTAAATCTTTTTCCTCAAATACAGGATGAAGAAAATGTCAAAATTACCATCACCTTCTTCCGTCTGTTCCGTGTGCTGCGTCTGATTAAACTTCTCAATCGTTCTGAGGGAATCAGGAACCTCCTGTGGACTTTTATTAAGTCCTTCCAGGTCAGATACGAAAACGCGACATTCAAGCATAATTATTAATAATAATTACACCAGGTGCAAAACTGGTGCAACTGCTAGCAACGGCAACATTATGGATTTATTCCCAGAGAATATGCGATAAACTAATAAAATATGTATCTTAAATGTACAGTACAGGATGTTGCTTTGAATAAACACGTCTTGAACTTCAATAAAAATTTGCAGAAAATGTTTGTGACATTAAAACTTTAGTGATAAATTGTCACTTTACTGTATCTTACAGTATTACAGATTTACAGTATGTTACAGTATATGATTGTGTTGATCTCTTCAGGCTCTGCCTCATGTGGCTCTGCTCATTGTCATGCTGTTTTTCATCTATGCTGTCATTGGCATGCAGGTGAGCTGAACTCATCTGATTTTAACCAGTAGCTGAAATATGCGGTTTCTTTGGTTTTCTTCTCTCTAATTCTCTGTCTTTCTCTCTGTAGATGTTTGGGAAAGTTGCGCTGGTGGACGGTACAGAGATTAATCGCAACAACAACTTCCAAACATTCCCGCAAGCCGTTTTATTATTATTTCGGTGAGCCTGTTTGGTTATTATTTCGTGTATTATATAAATAACACGGCATGAAAGAGTAAGAAACTAAATCAGGAGACAAAAACACGGATTAAAATCATTTGAGTGAATTTGTAATTTGAGAGATTTGTGAGTTTGTAATAATGTGGCGCTAGCGAAACATCACGCGCGTTTGAACGCTTGTGCTCTTTCATTGATGGAGCAAGCACATTTATTTCTGACTTGTTCTTTAATACAAGTCATTGTTTGCTCACCATTTTATGTAAACTCAGAAAACTATAGTGTCTCAAAGTTTTTATTTATGGTTTTCATTCGCCACATACACAGACATATAGTTAGTTTATTAATTCAGTGATTCAATGACTGATCAATGACTGGTTTGACAGTGTTGCCACTGGAGAGCGATGGCACAAGATCATGTTGGCCTGTATGTATGGAAAACTCTGTGACCCTAAATCAGACTATATGCCTGGAGAGGAATACACCTGCGGCTCCAGCATCGCTGTCTTCTACTTCCTCAGCTTTTACATGCTGAATGCGTTTTTGGTAAGTACATGCGAGGCTTGTGTTTTGTAATAAGGGTTAGCGCTAATACAGTAATGTTTATTGTGATCATTAGCGGATCGTTTTTACATGGTAACCTAGGAAACCAGCACGCAGTCTATCAGCATTGTTGAATATTGTCTGTCTGTAGATTATCAATTTGTTTGTGGCCGTCATCATGGACAACTTTGACTACCTCACTCGTGATTGGTCGATCCTCGGCCCACATCACCTGGATGAATTCAAGAAGATCTGGGCGGAGTATGACCCAGAAGCGACGTGAGTTACTGCACACACAGTAACACAGAGCCAATGCAGATGTCTTCTGATCCCATAGATTTTTGCACTACATTGTATGATTTTCTATAGAAGATAATAAGGTACATTGTTTTTTGTCTTTATAAAGGGGGCGAATCAAACATCTGGATGTGGTCACTCTTCTGCGGAGAATTCAGCCACCGTTGGGTTTTGGTAAATTTTGTCCTCACCGCTCAGCGTGTAAGGTAAGACCTTGTGTGATGTTATCATTTAAAGCAGAGGTCTCCAACGAGGTCCACAGACCTGCAGCGTTTAGGTTCACCCCTAATTGAAAACACCTGGAGCAGCTAATCAAGGTCTTTGGGACTGCTAGAAACATCTAAGCAAGTGTGTTGGAGTAGGTTGGAGCTGAAATCTGCAGGTCTGTAGACCCATCAGGAACATGGATTGAAGACCACTGGTATACAGAATCTACTGGTTTTGTTGAGTGTGTTTCATTGTGGATTTCACAACTTCCATCTCAGCGCCTGATTTCCATGAACATGCCGCTGAACAGTGATGGAACGGTAACCTTCAACGCCACACTGTTTGCTTTGGTCAGAACCGCTCTAAAGATCAAAACCGAAGGTGTGTAATGCTTGCTGGACCTCATGTTTTTTTGTATACAAATGTGTATTTACACGTGTGTTGGCTCTGTTAGGAAACTTTGAGCAGGCCAATGAGGAGTTGAGAGCCATTATTAAGCAGATCTGGAAGCGGACCAGTATGAAATTGTTGGATCAGGTCATTCCTCCCATTGGAGGTGAGATCGCTGTGAGAGTAATATCGTTTGTCTCTAGGCTAAATGGTACATTTGGTTGATTTGTTGTTTATGTCTGCTTGCTTGAACTCAATTTTGTCTCTGACTGGGATGTGATTTGATTGGCCGTAGAGGATGAGGTCACCGTTGGAAAGTTCTACGCCACTTTCCTGCTTCAGGAACACTTCCGGAAGTTTATGCAGCGGCAGGAGGAATACTACGGCTACCGGCCAAAGAAAAAGAATGCGGCAGAGATTCAGGTACGCTTGATTGATCTTTATGCTTTATGCTAACAACTGTTTTCATTGGGCTTTTAACTGCCTCGGCTATGTATGAAAGAAACTACGAACACACCATTTGATTTGCTCCTCTGCATGTTCCTCCGGTTTTGCAGGCAGGTCTCCGTAGCATCGAGGAGGAAGCAGCACCTGAGCTGCACAGGGCCATCTCAGGTGACCTGATCGCAGAAGATGAGATGGAGCATGCTATGGAGAGTGGCGAGGAGGGCATCTACAGGGTGTGCCATCAAAAATCTTCTTAAAGGAATAGTTCACCCAAAAATGAAAATTCAAGTGATTCCAAACCTGTATGACTTTTCTGCTTCTGAGGAACATAAAAGAAGATATTTGGTAACCAAACAGCACTAGCACCTGTTGATTTCCATTGTATGGGCACAAAACCACTGAGAGAGTTCTCATCTCAAATATCTTCATTTGTGTTCCACAGGAATAAAGGCATATAGGTTTGGAATGACCAAGGGTGATAGAAAAATGATGAAAAAACTTTTAATTTGAAGTTTGATAATTGTCTGAATATTACGTCCCTCTGAGCTTATGGTCTCCTTGTCTCTATTCAGCGGACTGGAGGTCTATTTGGAGCCGGTGCAGACCCCTTCGCCTCTGAGCCCAGCAGCCCGCTCTCCACACAGGTGACTAGCCAGAGGCCCCTTCAGTTTGCAGAAACCCATCTGGAGGACCTAGAGTCTCCCCCGGACTCTGTCTTCCTCCCTAACACAACATTCTTCCCTGATAGCATGCCAACAAGAACCAACATCAACAACAATTCCAACTTCATTGACAAGTGAGTGTTAAAAAACAGGAGATGATGCAGTTAATGCATGTATGCAATGATCATCCTAATGTTAACTTGATGGTGTTTTTAGCATTTCATCCAGGTTTACAATTGAGAGCGAGTCTCAGGACACAAGTAAGTGTGCTAGTACCTTATTACATTAAAATGACATTAACAACCATTGTATTCACAATTGAAGTTTAGGAGGTTTTGATGGAGATTTCTTACCCAAATAAAATGTTAACCAATAGGAGACTCCAGTTTGTATGTGGGTGGAGCCTGTGGTGTTGATGACAGAAGACTGTCAGATTACAGAGTGAGGACAGATATCACACAGGTGTGTATAAATGTCAGACATATTTACTAGATTAACAAAGTGATTTATGAAATCCTGAACTAAACCGATATAATCGACAAAGCATGACAAGACAAGACTCAAGAGTTTATATTCTCTCTAACTTCACTCTTTATCTCAGTTCCCCTACGATCCTTCATACGGTGCACCAGAGAACCAGAGAGCAACAACAGAAGACTCACCAGCCACCAACAAACTCATTCAGCAGGTAAATGTCACCAGGCTCCATCTCTCCCACTGCTTTAATTTTCCATTTGTGTTTTAATTCACTGTTTTTCTCAGGCAAAATAAAAGGACACCCAAAAGATGACCATTTAATTTTTTTCATCCTTCTGCAGGCACTGAGAGGTGGTGGACTAGATGCCCTGGCTGAGGACCCAAAGTTTGTATCTGTGGCTAGAAAAGAGCTAGCAGAAGCCATTAATATTGATGAAGGGGAGATGGAGGGTTTGTCTAGGGGTATTTTAAACGGGCAGAGCGCCAAGGCAACCAAACGTAAACGCCGTCCCATCCCAGTTCCACCAGGTGCCAAGCCCAGGGAAGATACTACTGCTGTGTAGATGCATGTTTCAATATAAAACAACACGTTTATTTGACATCATCAACCTGAATGTTCTGCCCTTATTCAAGATCACCTGCTTCACAGTTTATACGCCGGTAGTGTTTTGGTTGTTTTAAAAAGATACATTTTATCAAAGAAATTGATCGTGTCTTTGAAAAATTTTGTTTACTTTCTTTACTTTGATATTTCTGTTCCACCAAAAGGTAAAATGTATACATTAACAACCGACACTACTGTACTGAATCTTTCATGAGGTCTGGTGATCTTTGTGTATTTTTTGGGCATTTGGATTCAGGAACTGATTTTGGCATGGCAGCTGAATATATCAGACCTCTTACAATGCAGTGATCATACTTCTGTTCTGTTAACGTACACCGTAAACACACATTTGAATGAGTTCGATATAATGTAGCCAAATGCCTTATTTCGTCATCTGAACATGCCATAGCACCAGAAAGTAAAGTGATACATGTGATAAAACTATGGTTTGAACTGCACAATTTGTATAATTATATTTGTACAACTAAAATGGCAGACAGATGTTCTTCTATGTTTTTAAGACACTTATTTCATGGATTTTGCATAAAGTTATAAAAATATTTGCTTTTACCTTTATGGATTAAGGGATAAAGATGAAGGATTTTTACAGTCGTTTACGAGAACATTTTTAGCTGTTTTAATAATGAGTTTTTAATGTATTCATACAACATATTGGTCCCTAAAAGAGGTTTTAGAATTGTAATAATGTGGCGCTAGCGAAACATCACGCGTGTTTGAACGCTTGTGCTCTTTCATTGATGGAGCAAGCACATTTATTTCTGTTATATGTATTCATTACGCAGCTTTCATTCAAAGCAGATTACAATGAGGGGAAATGTTGTTATATAGGGAAGGTCAGATAAAGGCCCAAAATATTAAGCTCAATGTGTTTTATGAACCTTTACATTCTTTAAAAGAATCTTACTCTGTGCTCATAACGGAGCTGAATTTGAAAAACACATTGGCTAGATTATGGTTAAGAGTATGTTTTTGTCTGGAATATGGAAAGTGTTGAACTGTGTAACTGTCCAAGGATTGTTTTTATTTCATGTTTTGGACTTTTGGATTTAATTGGACAATTGAGGTGGCGTGGAATGGGATCAGAATGACGCAGGCCAGATTCGAACCTGTGTTTCTGTAGACGACTGCATATTTAACATGTTATTACATGCACTACTCACTGTGCTGACATTTTATTTTTTAATCTGTAGGAGACTAGAGAAGCTTCTAGGGCCACTTGTTGGAGAAAATATCACGTGACCCTTTTATTGACCTGTCACTATTTTGCACCTCTTTAATAATCTCAATGCATCCATATGTACATTCATGCAGTGCGGGTCAGAATGTTTTTTTATCTTCTAAATGTACAGCAGCTAAACTCTAGAACCTGACTACTACAACATAGCACAAACTTAATGTGTTTTCTCTTGAATACCACAGACTTAAGTCTTAAGCAAACGTTTACTGTGTATGAAGTCTAATTTGCCATATCTGAATTTTCATTGTATAGACACACAAGTCTTTTCTCTTAAGTGTTTGTGTGTGTTGTAAATTAGGTTATGTTAAAATTAGGTTGAAACAAATTAATAAACAGATGAAAGACCATTTGTCATTTAGATTATTTCAAGATGTATCATCTGGTTTCACATGACCAAAAAAAACCCAAGTGAAATATGAATCGCATTACCAAAAAAATATGCAAGTGAAATAACAGCTGTAACAATTTTCCTTTATGACTCACAAACTATTACAAAATCACCCACTATCTTTTGGCATTAGAAATGTGTCTGTGCCAAAAGTACTATTTATAGACTATATTGTATTTAATTTAATACACTGTATTGTGGATTTTGGAGGGCAGTTGCCATCCCATAATACTGAGTTTCACGTTATATTTGCCTGCGAGCACAAGAGCTTAAAAGCAACTGCAAATAGCACACAGCAAAAACATATTTATATCTTTGCTCTAGACCAGATAGAGTGATGAGCTTTCTATGGCCAGTGCAGCTGTGCTACACACTGTACTTCACACAGGGAAATATGAGACCAACTCCAGATCCTATTAATACTACAACAAGCCAGAGCTCGGTCCTATTATGGTGTTAAACTGAATCCACAAAAGTGGAGACGAGCATGAGGTGTGTTTTTACAAATGCATATATTGTTTGAATTGATGTTACAAATTCATCAATGAATGTTCTGATTATCTGCTGTAAATCTAAGACAAGTCAAATCTCCAATTAAATAATGTATACCATACTTCTGATGGCTAGGTGTCATGCAGTGGTTCCCCAAACACTTTACACTGATTGAAACATAGGAGAGATTAATTATAAGGTATGTATATACAGAAGTTTAACAATCACATATGTGTCATTAAACAAATAGAAAACGCTGCTAAATCCCTAAAGACTTCTGTGGGCCGGTGGGCTGATGATTCCCACACCAAAAAATCTGAAAGCTCTGATTTCCTGCAGTCCATTTTAATGAGGCTCATCTCATAAGAAGTAGTGAGGTTTCTTAACATTTATGCCATATTCTGCCAAAGCTGGAGACAGGTCCTCCATCGTCAGTGTGTACTTCTTGTCCTGGAATTGAGATCAGATTTGAAATTAGATTCATTTTTAGTGTGAATGAAAGATTTGTACACCACATACAGATTTTGTTTGAATTCATATACAGTTTCTTCAAGAATCGTGGGAGATCAAACCTTGGCTTTGTTCCTGGAGCTGACGGAGGCCGTTCCCTTCATTTTGCAGTGCTGCAGTGCATCATTTGCAATGTCAGAGATGAATTTCTGAGATGCCAGAGAGACGAGGCGGATTCTGCCAACATACAAGCAAATGTCATTTATAAGCAGGTAGGATGAGTTTATTAAGAGTTAAGAGCGTTAGTTCTCAGCCTTTACAGGTAGTGTTAAAAAGCATTTATAAAACAACAGAAATATTTATACATGGAATTATAATGATATTGGTCTGCCATACCTACAATTCAACAATCTACAATAAGAAGTAAATGTAATATGTGCGGTTGCACAGTAATTACAAACAATATTCTTAACTTATCTTTTAACAGACTGGCAAGAATTTATTTCGGTAATGTTTCTTGTAACTTCGCATTATTACCTTTTCATTTTATTTAAGCTGTTCCAGCAGGAATAGGAGACCATTTAAAATACCAAAAACCACTACAGCTGACGGACAGAATAGTGTTCCAACTTACATTCTTGGATCGGATGCTTCAAAACCAGCTCGGTTGAGGTAGTATCCTGTGACTGCATCTGGGATCTGAAATACAGACAGCCTGTTACCAGTGCAATTCACAATACACCATCATTAGCATGTACTTGAAGCATGTACAAACTTACTGTAGGAGTGTAGTCCTCTAACTGCATCAAGAAGTCGGCCAGAGGTGTAGTTGAGATAACGGGCTTCACATCGCCATTGGCGATTCCTGTGGGCACGTACACCCCGTTTGATACCGAAGAGTCGGAGGACGGGGTTGCTGAGGCAGCCGAGGTGGGAACTGTTAGTACAACAGACATTTATAAACATATAACACATTTATAAATATTTACTAAGTGATGTGGAGACTTTCAACCAGCATAACGAAAAATGTTTCTGGAAAATATCGCCCGCCCTACTAAAGCAGTGTGTCTTAAGGCAGGACTATGAAATTCAAAAGGATTGCAAGATTACTGTCACACACCATTACTGCTGCCGACGGCAGGGGTGCTGCTGGCTGATGTGCTGTTCGGGACGCAGTTGCTGCTGGAGGATGTGCTGGATGTGGCTGTCTGTCCTGTTTGCGGAAGATCCACGTTCATCTTTTTGGGTACGCGGCACTGTCGGAATATAGTGGATGCACTGATCAAAGTCTACGCCGTTTACACTAAGACAATTTTGTGCGGCGCGATCTTTAAGGCGTTTAAAACAGCGACGTTAGCGTTAGCTCACGCTTGCGACAAAATATTTACGACGGACGATTGTCACGTGATCAAGGCTTCCGTGTGCAACCAGTAATAAGGTCCGAAGAGCTGCGGCCGACAGTTCCGGGAAGAATTACGTGTTGCTTTACTAAAGATCAAGCACAAACCTTTACTTATAGTTTACTATTAAAAAGCGTTTTTTTATTAAAAACATAGGAAAATACATACCAAGCTGCTTACAATTGCTAGCTGTCTCTTCGTTTTAGATAAGTCAATGCATAGAATGCATACAATCACACAACCGCCCAATATAAAGACAAAAGCTTCCAAATTAAAAGTTTTATTGTCACAAGAATAATTATACATTTTAGTAAGAAAATCAAAAATATATGTGCATATTATAGAAGTCAATACGTGTAAGCCTACATGAGTGTAACACCACAACCATCAGTTCTAACTGACAGAGATTAACAGTATGGAACAAATATGGTCAAGATGGTTCTAGGTCCTCTCAACTATTGGGTCTGTCTTGAAGCATATTTTCTCAGCTGAATCATCGGTTGAAATGGCAGTAATACTGTAAAAACTATGACCTGCAAACTACTGGTAGTTAAAAGTTATTACATATAAATGATAACAAAAATTGTTGATCAGGAATGTTATAAACGTCAGATAAATTTAGCGCTACCTTGTACTACAATAAGCCTGACACAGTACCTAAAACATTTGGCACGACAACAAAACAGAACAGACAAAATCTTTCAAAAAGTATGACAGAATGGTTTATGGCTTTCAACAGTTGCAGTTTGCTGTTGGCTTTGACTCTTATTCACCAAACACTAACATGTACCGTATATTTAACATTTACCCTTTAACACCCATATTCAAAATACTTTAAACTACAAAGTTAAAAGTAAATGTAGACTGCTGTACAATAGGAATGAACATAGGGAGATAAATACTCATTGAACTGTTGTTTCCACAGAATGTGAACAAACAACAACATCTACCAGTGACTCAGAACATAGAACAAGTTTTAAGAATATAATACAACATGAAACATAGCAACTGTCAACAATAATGCCTCCAGGATAGAAAGGAATCATTTCCATATTCTGCCTGAATTTATAACAGATTGGGGAATAATGTAAGGAACATGTAGAAAAGAAAGGAGAGCAGACTGAAGACAACAAATTTAGTGCGAAAATAAAGTGTTTCTTTACACAAGACCCCTTTCCATACAAAACTAAAATTATCATTTGCATCACATGAAAATAGATTTTTCTTTATACATAGAATCTCAGTTTCCTTTGCCACAGTGTACTGCCAGGTACATTAACTGCATGACCATAAATCAAATTTATACTTTCAACGTGGATAATTCCTTTGTAGGTATTTATTAAAATGTTCCCATATTTCTCAGATCATATTTTCAAAATGTAATACCTAAAGATGAGAAATGTCATGTCAAACACTTATTCAAACACATCATTTGAATGCTGGAACACACACACTGGCTCTATGCAACGGCCATGTCTGTTTTTTCACATATCAAACAATGGCTTAATGAATGCTCACTGTGCATAGGCTTCTGTGCAGGGCTTGTAATACTGGTCATAAGATGATGAATATTTGCTGAATGTAGTTTATCCAGCCCTGCAGTAAACATCAAAAGCAGGCCATGCGGCACACACTGAATTACAATGACGTGTTAAAGCTGAGAAGATATATTTCACTCAGACATCCGGTGTCTGACCAACCCCAAAACAATGTCGCTGTTACTTCAGCACACATGGGTCGCACAAACCGTAGAGACTGTCAACAAGCTGCCAATATTGCGCTTAGAAACAGCCAAGCAAAGATTTCTCACGTGAAACCGAGTTGAACTACGTCTGAACTCGGTGGAAAAACAGCGTCACAGCCTCATATAGTATCTGCTTTTTCTAGAGCTTTTTGAATTATCATAGCAATTTTGGATTTTAAAGATTGTAAGCTTGTGCCAAAAGTTTTACGCCATAAATAGGAAGCCATACAGTCTAAAAGAAACCATTAGGGCAAATTACATCACAGTGATCATGCAAACACTCATAACAAACACCATCACCGTCACCCACATGCATATACACCCGACTCCATCTCTTCATCCCTTCACCCTTGAATAAAAAGGATTTTATGCTCTAAATATGTTGTATCTGTAGAACAGAGCTGAGGTCTGAAAGCTGATATTTGTGCTTCCATGTTTAAACAGACCCTGTGACGTGCCAATGATGTAGACTGAATTAGCAACGGTACAGTGACAAGCATTTCCTGCCCAAACAGGAAATGATGTTTTATACTAGTGCAACTGCCACTGTGAATACAACTGACTGGATATGGCTTACTGAGATTACAAGCTCAATTGATTAAAAACCTTTTCAATCTCTTAATTGCCTAATAAATCTTTAAAATTAAATCACTGTGTTTAATGAGAGATGATGAGTACAAGTGAGGGGAAACAAGCCATTTAAGCTAAAAGGATACTGACACAGAACAACATAAAACCTACAGTATGTGAACAGTACAACATCACACATGCGATTGAAACAGACTTGTAAATTTAATCCAGTGTATTGAGATCAGGGGTCTAGCTTCACATTCAAAAGCAGCCTGAGAGAGAGAAAGAGCAGAAGAGGCAACAATAAAACAACACAATGATTTAACAACGAAGACTGTGAGAGATCCAGACACGAGCACAGACTACACAAGTGTCCCTCTCTCAGGAAGATGAATCTGCACGGATCTTTGAGAGTTTCACAGCCTTGCATAGCATCTCTTTTTATGGGGATTTCTGAGGAAGCTAAAACAGACAGACAGACAGACAGACAGATGAGGATGTGTGTTGAGGCTGTCGAGGTGGGTGTGGTTATTTGAAGGTTGACTTCAGCTCTTTGAAAGCGGCTTGTCTTTGTTTTCTTTCCTCCGCCTGGCGCTTCTTCTCCTCCTGCTCCTGGCGAATTTCTGCCTCGAACCGGCTGGATTCGTTGATGGCATGAACCTGTAGAAGGAAGAACATATTTATTTCTGCGTAATGCTAAACTGAGGTTTTTTAATCAGCAGTAAATAAACAGCAGATGTGTCCCTTATGCGTGTCAATCTAGGCATGAGAAATAAAATTATTTGTTCAATTCTGCAATTATTACTGAGTTATCCTGAGACTAATGAGGTTTTAAAAGTATAAATTAATCTTTATCTATCAACAGTTAAAGCCAAAGAAGAGGCATGATAAACTATTTCAGTTCTGAGAAAATAATGGAATGGAATTTCTTACTTTTGCCTCAAAGAAAGATTTGGCTCCCTTCACGCCCTCAGTCGACACGTCAATCTCTGACAGACGTGCCAAGACATGAAGCCCGCTGTCCTCAGCCAGCTCTCCTGCAGCTGCTTTCCTGAAGATAAGAAGAAACTAGAAAACAAAAGAGAAAACAGTAAGAAAACATCTGGTTAGCCCCTACCCAGCCAACAATTTTAAGTTGTAAGAACGTTTCTGTAACGTTTCCATTAAGAAACAAAAACTATAGAAATGTTATTCTGAAATGTTCAAAACCTCCATTCTTCAGACATTGTATTAATGTTATTGCTTGTAAAATTATGCAAACTTTATTTTGCATTGTTTTCAAAAACATTCCACTAACAACTTAAGAAAACCATTTTTTATACATATGATATATAACACAAATGTTCTAATATTACTACAAAAACACTGTTAACTTTGAAAGAACTTTCAGGAAACATTAGCCAATGTTCTGAGAACGTTGCCCCTTACATGTGTAATGGTTTATATAAGTCTGATAATGAATCATTACTGTGAATTACAGACAAATCTGCAACAGATCACACATACAGATCATCTTGAATGGCCCCGTTAAAGCATTAATAAACTTTTGACACACAGAAGCGTTTTCTTCACCTCTCTAAAGCTGAGTTTGCCGTCCAAGTCCTCATCCACTTCTTTGATCATGTTCTTCAGCCCCAGGTGAGTCTGAGGTGCTCCAAGTTTCTCCATCATCAGCTTCAGCTCCATCAGATCAATGAAGTTATCTTTCTCTGAATCATACCTGCAGAAAAACAAGCCAAATTAATGTCAGCACCGCAAAGGTTGCGGGTTCGATTCAAAGGAGACATATGTACAAAAAACAAACGTATGCCTTGAATGCTCTATAAGTTGCTTTGGATAAAAGTGTGGGTCAAATGCATTAATGTACAACAAATGTAAGTGATAATGTTGCAATGTCTCCCAAGACCGACAGAGGGCAGTATCGAGGAGTCACTGTGGTGTGGTCTTGATGAGATGAATACCTTACTGGGACAGTATGAGGTAAGGATGGGATAAACCACTCATTAAAAAAGACTAGGAGAAATTTTCATGCTCAATATGGTGGATGCATCATGTGTAAGCTCAGTGCAGTGATAAGATGAGTCATGAAGAACAAAGCATCAGGCCAGTTATAAAGAATTAATAAGTCTAAACTGCTACAGACGTAGTTACAGAAACTCTGCACCTTTCTGTGTGAACATTGGTGAGTAACTGCAAGACTCAACTCTATCTAAAACACATTGTTTATAGCATCTTTTATCGTTTCTTCTAAAGTTCATTTTGGAGATATGTTGATATTACATCGCCCGGTATGTTTTTATTACAGTTATTACTTTATTATACCTGCCATTAAAATCATAAAAAATGCTGCATTATTATTCCTGTCAGTTGAGCTGAGAATATCAACTCAGACGTGTGTGTACACCTGGGAGCATTAAAATGAGTGAATATTACACACTACATCAGTCTGAGAGCTTACATAAACGTTAAAGAGCTGCAGCCATTTTGCTCATAAATAAGGAAGAAAGTTCTTTTAGGGGGACAACATTGATCTTATTTCTCTCTCTCTCACTCACAAACACAAACACACACACACACTTCCTGTGGTATAGCAAAAATATATATAGCACCTAATAAGTTACAGACATACATGTAGGCCACATGTTTCCATGTGCAAGCATTTGCAAAAGTGAAAAACAGGACGTACTGTACCATACGTACTGTAGCATAAAACAAAGATCCACAGACACACACTGAAACGGCTACAGTGAGGCAGCGAGGCAGCATTTTACGCAAGCAGTTTGGTCAACTTCAGGTCGTGAAAGGGGTTCTTATATTAGAGAGCAGGAGGTTAAAAGGGGTCTGCATTCGACAAAACCTCCTACATGCTTATATAAAAGAGTGTGTTGTCTGTGTTTGTCAGTGTACATTTAGTGTGTGTGTGTGTGTGTGTGTGCGTGTGCGTGTGCGTGTGCGTGTGTGTGTGTGTAAAGTTGTGTGGCAATAGGAAAGCGAGAAAGGACAGTCACTTCCTACTTCTCTCAATCATTACATACGAGACACTTCCTACACACACACGCGCGCGCACGCGCGCACACACACACACCACCTTCTGCATTTTTACAGTTAAAAAAAAACTTTATTGACTATATTTTTACACCACAGTCTAACTGACATCTCCTCATCACTAATTCAAAGGCTAATGTTAATGTTCTGGAGCACAAAATCAATAATAATAAACCTTAATAAACCTTTTGTTCTATGACAGCTGACACATCATACACACCTTCGCCACAGCGTGCTATAAAATGCTGTTTGATCACAGCAGCTCTCAGGAAGCGTTACATGTTTCATGGGCTACAGCACCGCAAGAGTTAATCATACTAATGCAATTGATTTAAGGACAAGCAGAGTCGAGTTAGCGGTTTGATTACGAACACCAAATCAGATCACTAAAGAAACAGACTCACTGCGGTTTAAATAACCCGTAGAAGGGAATAATTTATGCCTGCATATAGTTAGTGCTGCTTAACAAAGAAAGGTCAAGCATGCTTGAAGGTCAGCCGTAATTTAATTCCACTTTGTTTAATTAAGCAGTCAAGCCTAAGCAATTCACTCAGCGTACAGCTTGAAATCACATACGCTGACTTCAGAAAAACTTCTGGTGCCTTACTAGTCACAAATGGAACGTTTGGTTTAAAACCAAAAATAAATATATATACACAACATATTGTCTGATATGGGTATTTGTGAGTTTATGAATAATCGGCTCTATATATGTGAGATTGGAAGTATTTTTCAGGCCATCGAAAATTCTGAACCACCAAGACACCAATTGTTCAGTAACAAAGAAAAATTTCAGCGTAGCTTAGCCGATCTGTGTAATTTCATCAGTATTTTACAGCTTTCAACCCTATTGTGGTGTATTTTTTTAAGAAACCAAAAAACAGAAATCCTTTCCTCTCTGAGTTTCCCCTCTCAATCTGAGGAAGATAAAAAAAGCACGTTTTTGCCCAAATAAGTCAAATATGGGGTTCAAGCGGAACCCCTCACACTGAACAACAGATGACAATCAGCACTTCCTTATAACCAAGACAGAGGTTATAGTGTTAAGTCTGTAAGTCTGATATTTAAAACCCTGTGCTGACTTCCTCTGCCTTAGCGCACTGCTGATAGCTGCCGAATTCACTTGCTGTTGTTTTCTTAGAGTTGCTGGTTATAGCAAGAGCCGAATGACAACTTATCCAAACCACTAATCTAAGATGCATTTGTGTAAGAGACAGAAGGTGAGAGAAAGTGAGTGAGAGAAACTGTGGAACAGGAAATGGAAAAATAGCCTTGTAGCTAAATCTGTTACCTCAGCGCTGACCCCACAAAAACACACTTGCTGTGTCCGCATGGTATTCCCCTCCAAATTCCTTTCCAAAATCAATTTAGGACGACGGTTATTTGTTTAAATAACGCACTGCAGTTTCCCTAGACCAGACATTAACTACTGGAAAACAATCTTCTTGAATTAGGCTGGTTCAAGGCTCTCGGCCAATCACAGCCTTAAACAACACTCATCTCATCAACACCAATGGCACTGGTACTGTTCAAAATCTCATCAAAACCAATGGTACTGGTACTGTTCAAAATCTCATCAACACCAATGGTACTGGTACTGTTCAAAATCTCATCAAAACCAATGGTACTGGTACT
>JAZGTJ010013038.1:0-15352 GCA_036877575.1 Botia almorhae
GTATAGGCTGCGTAGCAGGACTACCTGAGATAAGTCTCTGTGCAGGTCCTACCTATTGGGACGGCTCACTGCCCTCAGAGACCGGCAGCCGAGAGGCGCCAAGAGGAGACACGGGTTCATCAACAGGGGAACCGTACCGTGGAAAATACACATGAGGGATCACCACCAGGGGAATCACTACTCATGGAGCACCTAGCCCAGCACAGGGGCAGACCAAAGGCATACAAACACAAGTGCTGGGCCTGGCGTGAGGCTCCTTCGCCGAGCCTGTTCGCCGATAGGGTGCCTGGAGGAATCACAACGCAGGGTTCACCACCGGGGAAACCACATGCGAAGGAACAAACTGCCTAAGTCCCCCTGACCCAGGGGGGAGGCAAATGCAAGTGAAGACACCGAGCCAGTCCTCCCGCCCACTAGCCAGTGGGCCCCAACACACAGGAGGAAACCGGCTCTACCCTGAGGTTATAGAACCTCGCAAAGGTGTTGTGTGTCGCCCAGCCTGCAGCTCTGCAGATGTCTGTTAAAGAGGCGCCGCGTGCCAGCGCCCAGGAGAAGGCAACACTCCTAGTTGAGTGAGCCCTCACTTCGGGGGAACACGGCATGCCCTGGGCAGTGTAAGCCAAGGTGATGGCATCCACTAACCAATGGGCCAACCTCTGTTTGGAGAGGGCCTTCCCTTTTCGCCTCCCTCCGAAACAGACAAAGAGCTGATTTACGTGCGGTCCACGTAAATGCGCAAGGCGCAGACGGGACACAGCAACTCAAGGACTGGATCTGCCTCCTCCGAGGGCAGCGCTTGCAGGTTCACCACCTGATCACTAAAGGGCATGGTGGGAACCTTGGGCACGTAGCCGGGCCTGGGTCTCAAGATAACGTGAGAGTAGGCAGGCCCGAACAAAAGGCATGAATCACTGACCGACAATGCCTGCGGGTCCCCCACCCTCCTGATAGAGGCGAGCGCGGTCAGGAGCGCTGTCTTGAGAGACAGACTCGTAGGCTCAACTGACTCAAGTGGCTCGAAGGGAGCTCCCCGTAGCCCAGCAATTACTACGGAAAGGTCCCAGGAGGGGAAGAGGGGCGTCCTCGGAGGGTACACTCTCCGGGCGCCACGCAGAAACCTGATGACCAGCTCGTGCTTTCCTAAATACTTACCTTCTACTGCCTGGTGATGGGCCGAGCCACATATACCTTCAGGGTGGAAGAGGACAGCCTCCGTTTCAACCCTTCTTGCAGGAAGGAAAGCACAGAGCCTATCGGGCAAGTGTAGGGGTGTTCTCCACGGGAAGAACACCAGTCAGTGAAGAGGCTCCACTTCAAAGCGTAAGCACGCCGGGTAAAAGGAGCTCTCGCCTCAGTGAGTCTCCACCACGTTGGGGGGGAGATCTCTCAGGAGGACCGCGTCCTGTCCACGACCCACACATGTAGGTCCCAGAGGTCGGGGCGCGGGTGCCAGATGGTGCCCCGTCCCTGAGAAAGAAGGTCCTTCCTCAGGGCAATCTTCCAGGGAGTGGCTGTCGCAAGAAGCGCCAGGTCCGAGAACCAGGTCCGGGTGGGCCAGAAAGGCGCAACCAGCAAGACCTCCTCCTTGTCCTCCCTGACCTTGCACAGGGTCTGTGCAAGGAGGCTCACTGGGGGGAACGCATATTTGCGTAGGCCCCGGGCCAGCTGTGTGCCAGCGCGTCTATCCCGAGAGGAGCCTCGGACCGGGAATAAAACAGCGGGCAGTGGGAGGACTCGTGGGAGGGGAACAGGTCCACCTGGGCTTCCCCGAATCGACTCCAGATCAGCTGGACCACCTGGGGATGGAGCCGTCATTCCCCTGGGCCCGACAGCTGCCGTAAGAGCACATCGGCTGCACGGTTGAGTCTGCCGGGGATATGGGTGGCTACTGACTCCATAGGAGGAGGCGGCGGGCGAGTTGAAACGTGACGTGAGCGTATCCCGCCTTGGCGGTTGATGTACGTCACCGCCGCTGTGTTGTCCGTCCAGACTAGCATGTGCTCGCCCCTCAGCAGACAAGGTCTGACCAAGGGCTGAGCGTTCGCCGGCCCGTCGGAGTGAGAGTCACCCGAAAAGCGCTGCGGCGCCATGCCCACCGCAAGACTCGGCCGTGGAGCCAGTGCTGCAGTGGTCTCATATACATCAGGCCGAGCGGAGTGACCGCAGCCATGAATGCCATATGCCCCAGGAGCCTCTTCGTCGCACGGAGGGTGAGGTCGGTCGCCGTGCGCAGTTCCTGCATCCACCCCGGCTCGGAACTACCCTCATGGAGCTGCTTGAGCACCTTGGCCCGGTGTACCTGCAGAATGGCCATGGCGTGCAGGGCTGAGGCTGCGTGACCTGCTGCGCGGTAAGCATTAGCAGCGAGGGCCATGGTCTTACCGGAGCGGGAGGGGAGACGCGGATGATTCAGCCAGGTAGCAGCATGTTGCGGGCACAGGTGCACCGTAGGGTGAGAGCATGAACCCGCCATGAACGCCGCCTCAGCATGCAGCCTGCTCAGGCATGGTGGACAACGTTCATGGCCATCTGATGACGTCAGAAAGCGCCCGCATCCAAAAACGCACGGACGGAAAGACTTCTTTAAAAAGACGCTCGCCGCCCGTGGAGCTCTTTAGAGGAAATAGCTCTCTGTGAGAATGTGCTCGTCAGAGCTTTGGTCCGCCAGACACGCAGATAATCCGCCGAACCCGGAACGGAAAACACAGCTGAATCCGCCTTGTAAACGCTGAAACGCCGGCGAATGCTGGCGAACACCGCGAAGATGTGAGCGAGTGTAAAACACACACTCGGCTCCGAAGCAAGAAGCTGAATGAAAGCGTGCATGGTCGGCTTTTATACACCCGCTCCAAGCAGGCGTGAGCCAGTGCGCAGCGCTTGCCCAAATGCTCATTGGCTCTCTCCTCTCGGGCCGATGCTCATTGGCACGATTTTTTACTACGAGAAGGTGATAGAGCAAGACCCCATACGTCAGTCAGTTGACGTAACATCGAACGTGACTGACTGAAAGGGAACTATAAGTTGTCTACTCCACAAACTGGCCTTTATGGAAGAGGGGCAAGAAGAAAGTGGTCCTGTTTGCAGTTTGCCACAAGCCATGTAGGGGACACAGCAAACATGTAGAAGAAGTTGCTCTGGTCAGATGAGACCGAAGTTAAACTTTTTGGCCTAAATGCAAAGCGTTATATGTGGCGGAAAAGTAACACTGCTCATCACCCTGAACACACCATCCATGCTGGTGGCAGCATCGTGCTGTGGGGATGCTTTTCTGCAGCAGGGACAGGGAAGCTGGTCAGAGTTGATGGGACAACCTCTCACCTTTTGTAAGTTGCTTTGGATAAAAGCATCTGCTAAATGACTAAATGTTATGTAGAAACTTATAAAGGTGTGTGGGGACACCCATTCAGCAGCGTCACATTCATCCTGTAGGGACACCACAGACAAAAGAGCTTTAGAGGAAGGCACTCTTCTAGCTGAGTAGGCCCTTACCTGAAAAGGCAAATTATACACCTAGTAGGCTACAGAGATTGCCTCAAAAATCCAATTGTTAATGTTTAAAAGCAGGGAAACCCTTTTTAGGAGACCCAAAACAAACCAACAACTGATCAGACTTTCTCTGCTGAGAGGTCCTCCACACATAGGCCGCCAAAGCCTGCACCAGACAAAATAAATGCACCTTTTTACGGTTAGCTGACTCATGAGGGAAAGGATGGAAGGCCTGACGTACCACAAACCATGTTGTACGCCCCTTTGAGCATGTAACCTGGGTGGAGAATGGCCTTAAAGCATCCCTGGAATGAACTGGGCTTGCAAGTCCCCAACCCTTTTGAGGGATAATAGCCAGCAGAAAGGCCATCTTAGGGGACAGAAACTTCTCAGACACCTGTTTAATGGGTTCAAAGGGGTCCATGGATAGCCTATAGCTAAACTACTGCCAGGTCCCACCCCATACTCTTGACCACATGGGCAGCCTCATCCTCCTAACATGACAAAGAAAACAAATAATTAAATGGTATCTTTCCAAAGATCCATCATATAACAGTGCATGGAAGGCAGTTATATGTTTATTTTATCAGTAAAGAGACATAATAACGAAAAAACACATTTTTAAAAAACTATACATTGATTTGCATTTTAATGAGTAAAATAAGTTAAGATATCTTAGTTATAAGATTTCTGTCTCCCAGGTGTCTTTTATAAAGGTAACAAGCCAAGATTAGGAGCACTCCCTTTAAGAGAGTGCTCCTAATCCCAGCTCATTACCTGTATAAAAGACACCTGTCTACAGAAGCAATCAATCAATCAATCAAATTCCAAACTCTCCACCATGGCCAAGACCAAAGAGCTGTCCAGGGATGTTAGGGACAAAATTGTAGACCTACACAAGGCTGGAATGGGCTACAAGACCATCGCCAAGCAGCTTGGTGAGAAGGTGACAACAATTGGTGTGATTATTTGCAAATTGAAAAAACACAAAAGATCTCACCTCATGGAGTTTCAATGACCATGAGCACAGTGCGCAATCAGCCCAGAACTACACAGGAGGATCTTGTCAATGATCTCAAGGCAGCTGGGACCATAGTCACCAAAAAAACAATTGGTAAGACACTATGCTGTAAAGGACTGAAATCCTGCAACACCCGCAAAGTCCCTCTGCTCAAGAAGCACATGTACAGGCCCACAACGTTTTCCAATGAACATCTGAATGATTCAGAGAAGAACTGGGCAAAAGTGTTGTGGTCAGACGAGACCAAAATTAAACTCTTTGGCATCAACTTACCTCGCTGTGTTTGGAGGAAGAGGAATGCTGCCTATGACCCCAAGAACACCATCCCCACTTTAAAACATGGAGGTGGAAACATTATGCTTTGGGGGTGTTTTTCTGCAAAGGGGACAGGACAACCGCATCTATGGGATGATGGACGGGGCCATGTACAATATCCTTCTAGAGATGTGTTCAAACATGGTGGCCAACTACAAGAAACGTCTTACCTGTGTGATTGCCAAGAAGGGTTTTGCCACCAATTAATATCATGTTTTGCAAAGGGGTCAAATACTCATCAATACTCAATCAATTTATAACTTTTAAAAAAAAATGTTATTCTGTCTTTCAATGTTAATAAACCTATTAAAATTATATATTTTTTAATTTTACTAAATAGACTGATCATTTCTTTGTCAGTGGGCAAACATACAAAATCAGCCGGGGATCAAATAAATTTTTCCCTCACTTTAGACCTTAAGTGTGGACTGGAAAAGACCCCCAGAAGAACGATCTTGGAGGAACTCCAGCACTGAAGCCACTGGGCAGTTAACTGGGTCCAACTGGTGTTCTCTGCACCATAAAGTCAAAACACTTTAAGGCATAAAGTTTCCTTGTGGAGTAAGCTCTGGAGTCTCAACAAACTCGCTTAAAAAACAGAAACTAAGAGCTGGTCCCCCTCAGTGACCGGACCCATAGCTTCCAGAGCTCTGGCCAGGTGTGGTGAATGAGACCTCCGGCCTGCGAAAGAAGGTCCCTCCTGATAGAGATCTCACAAAGAGGTTCTGCAAGAACCTCCCCCAAATAAACTCAATCATTTGGGGATAAAGTTCCCATTCTTCTGGCCTCAGCCCCTTCCTCGACAGCATGTCTGTACATCCCTGTTCCCCAGCTCTAAGAGAGAGCAACTTGCCTTGAGACCAGAGAAGGACCTGATGCGGCAATCTGTAAAGAGGGCACGACCTCAGGCCCCCTTGATGATTTATATCGGTGTATGTATTGTCCAGTTTTGTATGTATGTATGTATTTATATAGGCCAATGTATTGTCCATACGGACTAGAACATGATGGCCCGAGTCAACTGTGCCCGCATCGTAGTTAAGTTCCAAACTACCCCAGAAATGTAATTCTCAGCTGGGGAGATGCTCTTCTTGGCATGTTCTTGTCAGCCCCAAACACCTGCCATTTCCTCTGACTGGGCTAAAATAAGCCAGTTGTCAATGTAATTGAGAATGCAGATGACCTGAAGCCTCAATGGAACCAGGGCTGCATCCATACACCTTGTGAAGGTGCGGAGCAACAAGGCCAGGTTAGACAGAGGAGCCCGATATTGGTATACTATACTACAAAAGCTAACCACAGAAAATTCTATGGTATTTATTTTGTGACAATAAAAATGAATGTACACTATTGAAGAAACAAACAAAAAAAATATATTTAATGAAGAAAAACACTTTGAAAATATAAACAATAAATTTAGCAGCAAAATAGTTTTTTCTCTTTTACACCTCCCACAACTTCTAGACTAGAAAGAAGGATGTAACAGGTAGTTTTATACAACTATTCCTTCGAGATGAGTTCTCAGGAGTCTTTTCATCATCATTCTCCTCAGCTGTACTCCTGTCACCCTCAGGTAAGTTAATGTAATTTAGATAATCTATAAAATTGAGTTATATTCCTGTACTGTAGCAGAGCTGACTTTACTAACTTATTAATTACATCTTTTATTGTATAGACAACCATAAATGTGTAATTAGTTTAATGAATTCTTACCGGGAACAATACGACATCTAATACACAAGAGGACAGGTGGAGATCCTTCACCAACCTCAGTGGTTGAGGGATTCCACTGGGGGTTATCCTTCCATCTCCCCAGAGGCCCGTCGGAGTAGTACACAGAAGGGTCTGTGCCTGGGGTTTATGTCATCGACCATCCATCTCGATATGTTCTGAGGAGCCCCAGGACGAGGAGAAGAGGGTCTGAGGATCCGGCGCTGCCTTTCGCAGGTTCTCCTGGAGGGTGGCAAGGGCTCCAGGAAGAGGAGGAAGAAAGGGGCGGTTCTCCCTTCTTTGTCGGTCCCGGCGGTGTCCTCCACTCCCGTGTCTTGTCTGTCTGTCCTGGGGGCGGCGTCTTTCAGTCCCAAATCCAATCATTCTTTCCAGAGCCCGTTCCGGCGGCGGCTTCCGTCTCTCCAGAGCCCGGCCCGGTGGCAGCGCTTGCCCTTCAAGGGGCCATCCTGGCTTTTCAGTGCCTGTTCGTTCTTCAGTGCCCGATATGTGTCCTGCCTGCCTGTCCCATCCTGTCTGTCCATTCTGCCTTGTATAATTTAGTCTTGTTGGTCTGACTGGGGGATGCCCAGTGTGCGTCCCTTAAGGGGGGGCTGTGTCAGGGTCCTGGTCTCTTGTCAAGTATGGAGATCGCGTTTTGCCAGGATCCTGACACAGTCTGTGTTCTATGTCAGAACGTGGGGCTAGATTCTGACTCTTCCTGTCTGTTCTTGCACCGCGTTTATCAAAATGTTTGCAGTAGTAGTATTGGCCACAGATAAAGTCTTAATTGTTGGTAATTTTAACATCATGTGGATAATGAAAAAGATGCATTGGGATTGGCATTCAAAGATATTTTAAATCCTTTATATATATTTCAAATGTACAATTAATAATTAATACTTTAATGTATCATTTTATTAATTGAAAATATGAAATATGAATTTATTAATTGGAAATATGAATATTCATTGAAAATATGTATTTATTCATTGAAAATATGAATTTTAAATTCACAGCATGTGTCAGAACCCACTAATTGTCGTAATCATACTTTAGATTTAATACTGTCCTTTGGTGTAAATGTTGATGACATGTGTAGTGTCTGAGACAGATCAGAAAAACAACAACTGGTTATGTTCATTAATATAACCACATATACCTCGCTCCTCAAACCAAGTGTCTGTAAAACTACCCCCAAACTGCAATCAACACCCAGATGCAGAACCAGGCCTCCGGTGACCACAGCAACGAATAGGTAAGACAACCCAAAGGAATGTAGAGAGATTCACTCACACCCCATTTTCTTTGAGAACACCAAAAAAAAACATTTTTACTTAAGTGAACAAATTCATATATAGTACAAATGTATAAACACATGTATCCAACATTCCCATGCTATTTGTCTTTAATGTTTTATGTTTGTATATATAAACGTTTTAGAGCCACTCTGTTGATAAGGATCACAAGTATCTATGAGCTGCATTTTTTATATCCTGAACATTGGTGTCCATAACATTTTGATAACAAGCTTCTGAAGATTTCCACCTTGACATCCAATCAAAATCAAGCAAAACAGCATGTTGGAAGACAAAGACAGTTAACTTTACCTCTAAGAGGACAACCTCTAATTGGATCCCATCACTTCAGGGTGTGACATCCTCACCAGTTAAAAGTCAAGTGTTCCAGGACACAAGGGCCTCAGATGCTTCTTTTGTTTTCTTTGGCTTTTTCAATTACTTTTTGTTCTTTTTTGGTCTTTCAGCTCAAGGCCATGGTATAATGAGCATACTCACACCCTAAAGACAGCAGCCTGGAAAATGGAACATAACTACAAGCAAACATAACTAGAGGTATTCCATACAACATGGAAGGAGAGAGTGTTCCTAATTACAGAAAGGCCTTAAAAAAACTCTAGAACAGACTATTTTTCTGACAGTTGACAATATCATAGCAGTGATGATTTTATAAATGTCTTTTATAACAAATGTCAGACAAAAATCATAAACATCACAATCACACCAGACAGAACATCATAGTTTGGCCAAGAAACAACTATAGTCAGTCTCTACTATAGGTAAAGATGAACTATAAAAATGATTAAATCATCTAAATCAACAACATGTACACTTGGTCCTCTACCCACTGGGTTGCTGAAAGAGATGCTTTCTGAAATTATTGATCGTCTATGTAGTATCATTAATTCATCATAGGTGTTGGGATATGTCAACAAGAAAGTTTGGCTATAAAAGCTGGCTGTAATCAGACCACAACTTGATCCCAGGGAACTAGTCAATTACAGACACATTTCAAATTCACCTTTAGTTTCATAAATACTTGAAAAGGTGGTGTCCTCACAGAATTTCCAGTCAGGATGTAGGCCATATCATAGTACAGAGACTGCTCTCATCAGAGTAACAAATTATATTCCTTTGTCGGCTGATGGTTGCGCCTTTCTTCTAGTGCTACTGTTTGACCTTAGCGCAGCCTTTGAATCTATTGACAACGGCATTCTCTTAATAGGCTTGAAAATTAGGTTGCCATAAATGAGACTGCACTGGCATTGCTTAAATCATATTTATCTGACTAATTCCAGTTTGTTGCTGTGAGTGAAAAGGTGTCATATCAAATACAAGTTCAGTATGGAGTGCTACAAGGCTCAGTGCTTAGAACTGTGTTTTTAACCCTGTATGTGCTACCTCTGTGAGCAATTATTAGAAGACATGGTGTCAAGAGCAAAAAAGCACAGGGGAATCCAGATGCGAGTAACACCAATTTATTGAATAATAATTAAATGTCAAGCAGGAGAAACACAGGAGGATCTAGCCCGTCGAGAAGCCCAGAGCACGGCTAGAGGGAACCCCAGTCGCACCAGCGAAGACACTCAGCGTAGCGATGGTAAGTATAGCAGGAATCAGGAATCACACCAGTGCAGCGATGGTAAGCGTTGCAGGAAACAGGAAGCTGGAGACAGGTGAGTAGATGGGTAAGCGGGAAGCCGGTATGGGAGGTGAGGCAGTGCGGGCGAGCAGGCGTTTCGGCCACGATGCGGAGACCACCAGGCCGGAGGGAGATGGGAGAGCAGGCAGACCCAGCGGCAGCGGACTCCAGGACGGAGGACAATGAGCAGATGATCTGTGGCGCTGGGAAAAAACAAAACACAAGACAACACAAGCAGCTGGAGCTAAGGCACAAGACAGGACAAAACACAGATTAAATAAACTAAGCGCCAGTTCAGGCAGGAACAGAAACTAACGGAATAACTGGCGTGACTAACTAAACTAAGAAAGAAAACAGAAAGAGAAACAAACAAAACAAAAGCAGAGCAAACAGCATAAAAGCTAAGCTAAGCTAAGCTAAGCTAAAGGCGATATATAATCGCAACAGGCAGACAGGAACCGGTCAGGAAACGGCTACAAGCATGACGATCTGACGAAGACTACACACAGTGGGGAGAACTATAAAGGGGAGCAAATCAACGTGGAAACAGGTGAGTGTGCTGACAAATAACAAGACACAGCTGTAAGTGATAACAAGAGGGAGGGGTGACGCAGACACCGGAGCACGAGGCGAGCTGTCAAAACACCGCAAGCTCAGACAGAAAACAATACAAACCCGATTGATCAAACCGGAGTCCTGACAGATGGAGTTATTTTTTACTGCTATGCTGACAATACTCAGCTGGCCAAACAAGACGCTTACATTTATTAAACTAACAGAATGTATAGTTAGCTAATCCTGGATGACTAGCAACTTTCTACTACTAAATTTAGACAAAATAGAAGTTTTAATTATTGGACCAAAAATCTTTAAAAATCTTCTGCACAACCTAAAATACTGTCTTACTCTTTATGAATGTTCTATAAAGCCTGCTTCATCAGCTATGAGTCTGGGTGTCCTATCTGTTAGTAATTTGTTCTTTGAAAACCGCATTTTCAATATTTGTAAAACTGTATTTTTAATCTTAAAAATATATAAAAACTACAACACATTGTTTCTATTAAAACACTGTAAAGTGAATTCTTGCATTCATGACATCACAATTTGGTTATTAAAATGCCTTACTTGATGGATGCCCTAAGTTCTGCCCAAAAACTTCAAAAAACTAGAAGAACAAACAAGTATGACCATATTAGCCAGGCTCTGTCAACGCTGCACTGGTTGCCTATCAAGCGTTGTATACATTTCACTTCCAATGTGTTGCAGTTATCAACAGTTCAGACAACTCTAAATTCATAAACCAATTACAATCTTAGTGTCATCAAGACTGAAATAGTTTCACAAGTTTGGGCATTCTCCAAAGTGTCATTTCACAATGCAGCACAAGGACTCAGGAAAGGGAACTTAATGCTCACTGTGTTTTAACTGATACACACTGCAAAGTACAGCATACCCTCATGCTTCTTGAGTCAGTTCAGGAATGAGTGTCATGACTGGTGATATTAAAACTTAAAGCAGTTTGTTAAAGAGGACATCCACCAAATAAGATTTTTATAAATCACAACCTAGCAGGAAGGTCTCAAAAATACCACACACAAATTTGGAAATGCAGATTCAATGATCCATAAATACAGGGTAACAACATTCACAAATGTTTATGGGAAATTGATTAAAGAACTTGGTATAAACATATTTGAAAAATCATTTTGAATTATTTATGTTTGATTTAGCACACTGCTAACACGTTTTAGCATGATGATGGTTTCAGTATGATGGTTTATGATGCTAGTATGTTTTAACATGATGCTAGTATGATTTAACATAATGGTCACATGATTCAGCCTGTCTCCTGGTTCTAGAATTATGCTAGTATGTTTTAGCCAATGCTGCACTGGGACTTACTTACTATGCCCATAGTCTTTCCCAATAGTCATTGTACTGTCTTGTGCTGTCTGCACATGTTTGCACTTGTGCACTTTATGTATAAATTATTTAGCCCTTGTAGTTATGTGATGTTCAATGTTTGTTCAGTGTTTGTTTATTGGAGCACCTTGGTCTGGAGAAACGTTGTTTCATTTCACTATGTACATGTATATGTTTGAAATTACAATAAACTCCACTTGTAACTTGATGTTAGCATTATTTAGCATGATTTAGAATGTTTTAGCATGGTGCTAGCATGATTAACATGATACTAACATGACTTAGCATGAGGTTAGCATGATTTTACATGCATCTTAACATGTTTGATCATGATGTTAACACATTTTAGCAGGATAGATCTAGTATTTAGTCAGATTCCATGCTGATACTTAAAGACTAATTGCCAATCTGAGTCAAAAGATGCCACCCACTTGTCGTTATGATGCTCTTATGCCTCTTATCTTTATCAATGCATGTCTATTGGGCAGGAGCTAAGGTACTGTAACTGGTTGCTAGGGCATGGATATGAAGTTGAAATGTAATCATTTGTTGCTGCTTGCTATGCTGCATAGCAATTTTCACTTCATTGTACAGCACATATAATATTATAATAGTACAGCACATAAAATTATTATAAAGACAGCTGACCTGAATACATTTGCAGCTTTATTTGCAAACTACAATTTATGTTCATCAACAAGGTGAGAACCAGACCCGTTATAAACCTACATATACTAAAAATAAAATAAAATTTTACTAACCAAGTAGAAATAGTTTGTTTGTTGTTATGTTGTAATGGTGACGGTAGCGCACACAGGAAGTAGTAGCTGTTCTGTGCTCTGCCGCAGTTAACAATTATATTACTTGTGAACCGCACCTGAGCACAACTGAACCAACTCTACTTGAATAATAACTACACTCAGACACGGTTCGGAGTGATCACACTTATCAAACGAACCATTAATTTACCAACAAAGACTGCAAGTGTGAAAGGGGTTTAGGATTACACCTTATTAGCACATTGAGATACTGTTGGAATGGTAGTTCTTGCACATCATACCTTGAATACAAAATGCAGAGAACAAAAAGGGCCAGTCCGATGATGCTTTGAGTATCCCACCACTGCAGGTATGGGGCTGACTGCACAGTTTCGTCTGCGTCTACAATGATTACAGCAGTCTGGTTCTTAGTCTCCAGTGGGGCTACTGTGGAAAATGTGATCTGCTCAAAGATGCTGAACAGGCTGGGGTTACATGCACGATCTGAGAGACAAATTGATTAGCACAAATAAAACTGACAGGACTTGACATAGCTTTGATTTTAAAAAATAATCATTAAGGACAAAAAAAATTCTAAATGAGTTTATAATAGTTTTTACAAACCTATTTTTATATTTGCAAAAAAAACACTAAAAAAAGATTTTATAGGGTTCATGCCTATTAATAGTTTACTGTAAAATTCATGAATACTGTTAGTGTTTTTGTACACAAATATTTTAGTATGATGAAATGCATTTAGTTTAATTTAGTTCAATCAAGTTTAAAAGTTGCGGTAAGCTTTATCAGTATGTTTTTTACAGTAAAGTGTGGGGCACTATACAAGTGTTAAGGTAAATGTAAATTATGATGTTTAGAAACCCCAGTGAAACAGCTTACCAGGCTCATTGGTCATGGCTGACCAAGTAAGGTAAATAGTGTACAATGTCATAATGGATGACTGAAGAAGACCGGATCTAGGGTGGCATTCCTAGAACATCAAACAAATACATCTCATTTTACTAAACTATAAAATAGGAAACATAGATGATAAAAAACATTTTGTTAATATAATGATGATAAACAGATTTAACTTGCCATCTATATAATACAGACTTAAGACCTGAACTGTAATTGTTGCCCTGAGTTTCATAAAATTGAGTTTTGTAATAACTAGAAATAACAGAGTCGGGGTGGAGGAGAGATGCCAGAAAAATTGTCACAAGAGTGAGGTAATTCGGCTGTTCAGAATGCTTTTTTATATTTATATTCAGTAGGTAAACAAAAACTACCAAATACCCTAGTATTTACAAAAATCTGAAACAAATGTTGCAAAGGCTTTATTATCTATGAGAAAATGACTTTATATGTTGACATGATATATTACATATTTTGTTAGGATTCAGACAAAATGTTGAAAATACCTGCACTTTAGGCAGTATAGAAAGAGCAGAAGCTATGACACATAATAACATGTTGAAGCTAATGAAGAACTTGTTGAGAACACATTTCTCTTCCTGAGTGTAGAAGTTATAAAGGAGGACTACGGACATAAATGATAGTACGTAGTTCAGGCCCGTAACTGATAGCAAGGCTGGAAAAGAACCATAAACAGCAAAAATTATATACAGCAATCAAGAAAAATCCCAAATCTAATTTCATTGTAGTTTATTATAGTTTTACATATTATACCTACCTATATACCAATTTGTTGTATTTTCGGTCTCCATTTTACCAACCCAGGACTCATTCCATGAGTGGGCAAAGTCGATGAGAAGAACCAGCTGGATTAGAATAAAGCAAAAAGCCCCGCAAGTTCCAACAATAAACCACACTTTAGAAAAAGAAAAATGTTTGTTGCATACATTAAACTTCAAATCTGTACAAAAACATTTTGGCTTCAAACTGATTTTATTCAAGAAAAGCTTTTATTCTCAAATCCCCTAAAGGATTATAGGCTGCATTAATTAGGTAAACCAGAACCGGGAACATTTCCAACAAGAACAGATGTACTGGCTCCACACTAAATTTGTCATGATGTCAGATCATGTTTCACCAGGATCCTGACACAGTCTTTGTTATATGTCAGCGCACGGGGTTTAGGCTCCGACTCGTCAGAGTCGGTTCCCGTTTAGAGTCTAGACTCGTGCTCTGGGTGTGCGTTATGTATGGAAGCACATGGCTCTGCTGTGTTTACATCTGCCATGTGTTCTCCGGTCTTGCTCATCACCCCGCCTCCTTGTTTACTTGTTTCCTTGTTTAGTTAATGTTACACACCTGTTTGTCATTGTTCCCCTTCCGTAAGGGGATAATATAAGCATGAGCCTCGTCCAAAAGGCAAAGGGGATGTGTTGCTGCACTTTATATGAATACATTTACAGCTGCCCAAAGATCTAACTTTAGTTACAATTCTTTTGAAGTAATGTTACAAGTTACAAGTGGAGTTTATTGTCATTTCAACCATATACAAGTACATAGTGAAACGAGACAACATTTCTCCAGATAAGGTGCTACATAAAACAAACCCTAAACAAGCATTAAACACTAAATATCACAGACATAAAGGCTACATAAATTAAACAAAGTATATACATAAAGTGCACAAGTGCAAAAACGTGCAGACAGCACAAGACGGTGTAACAAATGTAAACATAAGTAAACATAAGTGTATAGCAATGTAAATAATGTAAAGGTGTGGTTTTGGCAGCCAGATGTGCAAAAACAAAATAACCAATAGATGCTGGATGGAGAGTGATGCTCAACTTGTTGCTTCAGAATTCCCCACAGGTGTTTGATTGGGTTCAGATCAGGAGACATACTTGGCCTTCAATCACCTTCACCCTGTTCTTCTTCAGAAATGCAACAGTAGCTTTAGACGTGTGTTTTGGATCATTGTCGTGTTGGAAAAGTGCACGACGACCAAGTGCACGGAGTGATGGCAGCATCTTCTCCTTCAGTATAGAGCAGTACATTGTTGAGTTCATGATACCATCAATGAAATGCAGCTCCACAACACCAGCAGCACTCATGCAGCCCCACATAAGGACACTGCCACCACCATGTTTCACTGTAGGCACCATGCATTTTTCTTTGAAATCCTCGCCTTTACGACGCCATACAGTTTTAAAACCATTAGTTCCAAAAACAGTGATCTTTGTCTCATCACTCCAGAGTATAGAGTCCCAGTAGTCTTCATCTTTTTCAG
>JAZGTJ010013039.1:0-15352 GCA_036877575.1 Botia almorhae
AGCCCCGAGGGGGCAGGGGGTGAGAGAAGAGGGGGAGTGCCCCGCTGACACACCCGCACCTGCCGCTGCGGTGGAGAAGCCCGGGAGTGAGGAGACACGCTGCGACATCCAGCATGGCCCAGGGGGCGAGGAAACAGCTCTTTGCGTAGAAATGTGGGTACCGCCAGGCTTTCCTCTGCCGTCTGGGCGACTCTCCTCAGGGCCGCTTGGCCGTCCTCCTGGAGGGCCTATCAGGGGCCTGAGGAGCGGGCGTCGACTGCCTACGGCTGGCTTGACGGGGACAGTTGCAGGTGCTCGTCAGAGCTGCGGTCCACCAGACACGCAGATAATCCGCCGAACCCGGAACGGAAAACACCGCTGAATCCGCCTTGTAAGCGCTGAAACGCTGGCGAACACCGCGAAGATGTGAGTGAGTGTAAAACACACACTCGGCTCCGAAGCAAGAAGCTGAATGAAAGCGAGTGCCGGCCGGCTTTATACACCCCGCTTCCGGCGTGAGCCGACGCACTGCGCTTTGCCCAAATGCTCATTGGCTCTCTCCTCTCGGGCCGATGCTCATTGGCACGATTTTTTACTACGCGAAGGTGATAGGGCTCTCAAGCAAGACCCCATACGTCAGTCACTTGACGTAACGTCGAACGTGACTGACTGAAAGGGAACTTTGCGTTTGTCATTGTGACAGCATCCTGAGAGTGCCACCTATTGTTCAAAAATGATAAACCATTTTAGGCTGTTACAAGTTGTTTAACCAAATTTTTTAAAGGCCAGGTATTTTCAAGTATTTACGTTCAAAGGAGACCAGGAACATGTCATTGTGTTCAAGATCTGCAGCCGTTTCTATTTGTGTATGTCCTGTGGTTAGTAGTTGGTGGTTGTCAGCTACAAGATGTTCATATTCAATGCCTTTGTACATATTTGATGTGTTTGTGCAAATTAAAAAACAGACAGATAGAACAGAGAACTTATTACTAACCACTCGATGTGAGAGGACATTTCCCTGGGGCACACACTTCCCTCTCTCTCTAGTACACAGCTGAGCAGCAAAAGAAGCCACAACAGTAGATTTCAGGTGTAAATGTAGATGCAGAGATCCAGGGACAACTGTCACACTCCACTCAGACCTCTTCTCTGAGAGAGAGATAAAACATGAGACTCCTGACTGACTCCTGACAGTAAATTTATTAAAACTATTAAGGAAGTTATGGGAATTATCTTGTAACTAAAGAAAAATTCAAATAAATCAAACCATGTTATGTTATATTTTAGCATATTTAATGTAGTCAAACATTGCCTAAAATTTACAAAAATGCTCATCTGGCATTTTACCATCTAGTTTGATGATTTTAGTAATGAAGGAGTTCCCATCTATGCTGGGCTCTTGTTGGCTCCTTTCTGTCATTATTCAGCCCAAGTCATTCATTTCCAAAAACATTTTTTTTAAATTGTAGTTTTCTAATGACAGAAATGATTTTAAGTTGCTGTAATTGTATTTCCTGTTCTTTCATAATTTCATAATCATGGTACTACAACGTACTCCATAACTTTACGTACTTCCATAATTTTTTTATAATTTCAGTTTTTCTTTTTTTACTTCTTTCTCTTAATTTCTTAAGCGGTTTTTCTAAAACTGTAAAGCTGCTTTGCAGCGAAGCAAAATTCTAAAAAGCACTATATAAATACATTTGAGTCACAGCAGTATCACATTACAGTTTGACACTCGTGGCTATATGCTCCTACCTGACACAAAGGGACAGAAGACCTGATGACTGCCATTTAGAGAAAACTACAGGGAAAACAGTCATATACACATGAAAAACGCAGCTGCAAAAACCGAACACATTTTAAGAGGTTATTAACGTGTTGAGTATTTACCTTTACACACATCTGAGGGTGTTTATCTATGGCGGACACATCATATTTCTGTTGATTAAAAAGAGATTTTCAAATTCTAATTGGAATAGCATACTAACATACTACTTTACATTTCTGCAGCATATAGTATGCATAAGGTGCACAGTATGCACATTTTCCCTATAGATGAAATACTTAAATGACCTACAGTGCCTTCCAAAAGTATTCATACCCTTTGAACTTTTTCACATTTTGTCACCTTACAACCACAAACGTAAATGTATTTTATTGAGATTTTATGTGATAGACCAACACAAAGTAGCACATAATTTTGAATTGTGACAGGGAAGCTGGTCAGAGTTGATGGGAAGATGGATGGAGCTAAATACAGGGCAATCCTGGAAGAAAACCTGTTAAATACTGCAAAAGACTTGAGACTGGGAAGAAGATTCACCTTCTAGAAAGACAATGACCCTAAACATACAGCCAGAGCTACAATGGAATGGTTTGGATCAAAGAATATTCATGTGTTAGAATGGACCAGTCAAAGTCCAGACCTAAATCCCATTGAGCATCTGTGGCAAGACTTGAAAATTGCTGTTCACAGACGCTCCCCATCCAATCTGGCTGAGCTTGAGCTATTTTGCAAAGAAGAATGGGCAAAAATTTCAGTCTCTACATGTGCAAAGCTGGTAGAGACATACCCCAAAAGACCTGCAGCTGTAATTACAGTGAAGGTGGCTATACAAAATATTGAGGCGGGGGGCTGAATACAAATGCACACCACACTTTTCAGATTTTTATTGGCATAAAATTTGGAAAACCATGTATCATTTTCGTTCTACTTGACAATTATGTGCTACGTTGTGTTGGTCTATTACATAAAATCTCAATAAAAAACATTTAATTTTGTGGTTGTAATTTGACAAAATGTGTAAAAGTTCAAGGGGTATGAATACTTTTGCAAGGCACCGTACACATGTCAAAATGTGCAGTATATTACAGAACACACTGCAAGGAACACTGTACAATAACTTCAACTTGATTTCCAGAGTGACAAAGTACAACCAACTGTGATTCCACTGCACTTGTGGCATTATCACTCACCAGGTTTGTTCCATAGAGGGTTGAGTTGGAGGCAGGGACACAGTGAGACTTCTGCTCAGGGAAAAGCCAGCACAGAGTAACGGTGAGATTTGACTGGTCAGTGGGACAGACAGGCTCCCAATGCAGAACAGAGCCAAGAACTCTTGCTGAGCTAGAGGACAAGATATCGCCTCCATCTGCAAGAGCAGAACAAACATGAAAATGTTGTGTTTCAACCATACAATGTATTACAACAAAGATCAGGCCATCCATTCTGAATTTGGCCAAGAATATGTGGTTGCTTGATGAAAGAGCAAACCAAAGTGAAACCGGACAAGGGATACAAGTTTTTCATGTAAAAGTTATCAATCATTTATAAGCAAAACTAACTTTTTTAACTTTTAGAAGAATAAGTAACTTTTAGAAGATCCATTTTGCCAATGGACTGTGATAACCTCTCTCCTTCCTTTGCATGCATTGTCAGATATAGTTAACGAAGAGGTATTAGTACAGGCAAGTGCTACCGGACAATGCTAAAGAAGAAGGTCAATGCCCCATAAACTACAGGTTGCTAAATGTTTGGAAAGTTTAGCATAGTGCACACAAACGTAGTCCCGCATATTATTTTAAAAGAAGGACCCTCATCCCACCGTATTAATCTCACCCATGCTTTCCTGGATTCTTTTTGTGTCAGGAAGTCATGAAAACTGAGATAAGGGTGTCATTGTTTAGAATTAGAGCAGCCCGGTACGCTGCAATAACACCAGCAAGAAGATTTAGCTATTAGTTTTGACTACGTTGCGATGGTACTGGAAGTAGCGATACACTGCTTCACTCACCGGAAATAGAAAGTGTGATAAAGGTATATTGCCCATGCAGCGGCATCGGAGCTTAAGAGGAACCTGATAAGCACAGAGTTCTGTGCAACAGAATTCAGCAGAAAGTTTTCCACAGAGTTGCCATTGTCATTTACAAAGTTCAGCACGTTTCATCCTTTGCACATTTATTACATTTTAATTCATTTTATTACACTTTATGCAAGAGCTTTCAAAACTATAGTATTTAACATATTTACAATATTTAAATCCATCGCTCAGTACTGCAGTTTCCAAAAGATCAAGGCAGAAAATGTGAAAAATGTCCACAAAATATAGCTACAGGCCTACTCATGGTGACTGATTTGGGGTTAGTGATTTGATCGTAGAGCCTGATGTTAGAAAAATGATACTCTAACGATCATAAAAATATAGTAAAGAAATACTGGGTAAAACTGTCTAATGTCTGTATACTGCGCATGATTGCTCTTATGCATTCATTATATATTTCCACAGTAGAGGGTTTCAAATATGATAAAACAACCATATTTATGGTCAAACTTCAGACAGAAACAACACTCACAAATACCAATTACTCACATGGCAATACTGTCATATTTAAGGGACACTGTGTGTTTCTTCTGGTGTCAGTTCCTGTGTACCACAACTGGAAAAACAGAATAATGCAGATATATCAAGCAAGACAGTTTTGAGGAAGTTGTATCTTAGTCAAGTCATGCAGCTTTGGATGTTTAATAAAGATTTTGGAAGAGATACACACCTGAACACAAACACATGGCAGCAGGTAGGGAAAGCTTATTTTGACTGTCTGATTCACACGCGGGTCAATCTAAAGTAAAGACACAACACTTGAATGGGATATTTAATAATCAAACACTTTACAGTCATAGATTACATTCATCTGGATAGATCATTTTAATCTATACAAACTCTATGTACTTTTAGTGCTTGGGCCATAATAAATTATATTTTGCACAGAAATTTTATTTTGGACCATTATGAATTTTTGGACTGCAATACTTTGGGTGGGATGCAATTTGGTGGGATGCATCTAATGAAATGATGATTTCAACAATTCCATGAGCTCCCACAATGCAACAGTTCAATTTCTTTTATAAAACTATTTGAAGTGAAACACACAGATACCAAACAGTGTAATTGACCTTATTGTTATTTCCTCAGTTTATGAACAAAACCATAATAGTTTTTTTTATATTTACCAAATATTTAATATTTATATATTTACCAAAAAGATATTACAGAAAGTTGTGAAACTATATAACATGAAATATGTCGCAATAAGTGATAATATCTTTACCCACCACACCAAAATAGGCTAACTGATCACACTCTGTGTATAATCGTTTGTAGCACAGGCTGATCTTCACAGTTTGCTCTGCTTCCATCTTCACAGTGAAGTATTTAGCAAGGTTATCCACAGTAATGTTGGCTTTAGGCATTGGTTTACCAAGTTTGTCTGGTTAAAGACACAGCCAAAACACACACAAATTTAAATTTAAAGGCAGTGAAGTTTGGAGCTATCACACAATTTTTCTGTAAAAGAAAGAGCGATACCTGTGCTGATATGCTTTACAATGTTAGATGCACTAGTAAGCATATCGTTCTGCCTGTAAACAGACACTTTGACCCTGTGGCCTGGCTGGGCCAGAAAACAGTCGTACTGCAGAGGGCACTAGAGAGCAACAATGTCACTGTCAAACAGACCGCAAACACAGTCAACAATCATAAAGATACAGAGTAGAAGTATATACTTACACAGGTTTCGTGGCATGTTGTATCACGTATCTTAACTTCATGAGGCCCAAACATCTGCTCACCGCTAGTGCTGTTCCACTAGCAAAAAAATATAATCACTATTACACCACACTCAGTCCTGTTAAAGGACTTTTCACATTGTCAGTAAATATCAGTAACAAAGCAGCTAAGTCATTCATTTCACTAATAGATGGTGATTTGAGACCATAAGCGAAGCAACAATGTTTAGTGGTTTAGTGGTTGTGTGATTTCACCTTAAAGGAACAGTTAACAGTTAAAACTACATTTTATGTATTTTCTTAACACCATGTCAGCTTCAATGGCTATGTTCATGGTGATGACCAGTATTTAATAATGACCACAGTTTCATACACATTAACTCTCTCACCTAAGGGAACTTTAGCATGTTCAATTCATCTAACCTAGCATGTCTTTGAACTGTGGGAGGAAACCGAAGAAAGCAAAGGTAATCCATGTTGACACAAGGAGAACATGCAAACTTCCTGGCTCGAACCAGGAACCTTCCTGCTGTGAGGCAACAGTGCTACCCATTGAGCTGCCCTTAGGCAAGAATAAAAATTCCATCGTTGTTTACTCTATTTGACATTTTCATTTGCATAACACAAAACTGTTTTTACATGCAATAAAGGTTCATGGGGATCATAACTTTTAAGCTCCAAATGAACAAAGGTACAGTAGAATAAATAACATATATTCCATATCTTTTAAATCAGAGGTCTCCAGAGGTCCACAGACTTTGTTTGACTCCAACCCTAAATAAACACACTTGAACACGCTTATTAAGGTCTTTGGGACTGCTAGAAATATCCAGGCAGTTGTGTTGGAACAGGTTAAAGATAAATTGTAGAACACTGGCCCTCCAGGAGCATTACAATGACTTCATATGGTGAACAGACTAAAATATGTTCTCAACAGATTTATACAGCAACTTTATAGGTCGTAATGGTTTATAAACATTGAAACATCTGTTACAGAGATTATTTAATTCTTCAAAAACAACTTACAATTTCTAAACAGTTGTGGGCAACAGGAAGAAATTGTATTCAGAAAAAGCTATTCAGTGCATCAGTGGTAAATTTCAGTAACTAAACTACATTCATTCACTGTTACTAATTTCTTGTATATACTAGGCTATAATTGACTGGATCCAATTTTAAAATTTAAAATTTGCTGATGGCTGCAAAATAATATTTTACACAAATAATTCTAAAGTAGATTCATAAACCTGTAATGAAATAAGGCATTTGCACGTCACACATTTTATAATTCTTTTAAAAACAAAAGGTGTGCTACAGACATACCAGAAGAGTGCTGTGTCTTTTCCAGATTAGAAGTGTGTGGAAGTCACCCGTGTCTGAGTTTCTGAAGTCTATCTTTAGAGTTTCATCTGCCACTACAACCACAGGACAAAATAAAATCACAAAAATTCTTTGTATGATTTACTGTGTTGTATTGTAGGATTAACTGTAAACTGTAAACTCAACATACACAAAGTTTTTATACAAAGCCGCACACGGACACAAACATCCTGTTCGTGTAGAGCAGTGTAGAGTCTCAAATAAGGCAAGTGTCGCTCTTTTCATGCAAACAAACAAAAAACAAGCAAGACAAAGACAAAGGTTGTTTACAGGTTATTTACATTTTAATGAAAGATTATAAAGACAAAATTTTCTTTTTTCTTTGGAATAATGTTTACTGATGAATCTTCCACAGTAAGACCAGAAACATGTTTTAAAGTAAACAGGATCAATTTTGATTTCATGCTGACTTTAAACTTTAAAGCTTGTGGAAATTTGGGAGGGAAAGTTAATCTGTACTTTATTATCTTGGTGGCTTTAATAAACAGAGCATGTACATGATTTGAAAATAATGTTGTCTATAATAACTTACCAGCTGCACAACAGGATGGTCCCTAAAAAAACAGAGAAAAAAGACCGATTTTTTAATGGGGAAAAATCTAGAATTTGGAACTAAACATTAATATGTTCATGTAATGTGACTGTGTATATGAAGGTCTATAAATACACTATAAAATAAAACTTAATATATGGTGTGATACTATAAATACAGAGGTGTTGGGGTTTTGGCAGCAGAGTACATTCACTATATTACAAGACAGCACAACCTTAAATATTTTATTGCTTTTACTACAAACACTACATGATAAACGTATCAAGAACACAAATGTTTATTATAAAATGAGAGTAAATGTATTAAGTGTCCTCCATCTGTTATTGAGTCTCTGTTTGTGCAGCAGAGTGGTATGAAGTTTTGCTCCAAAGCACTTTACTATTGTCCGTTTTAACATGATGTTGTACTGACCAATCAGCATTCTGCATTACAGCTATTCATTTAATTATGAAATGTAATTTTTTGTGGTGAACTAGTTCTTGCTTATCCATATTGTTGTGACTCTCTCATGTACGTTATAGTATATCTGAGCATGCTAGTTGCTTAAAGTTGCTTTAAAAGAATATGCATCAGGAAAGGTGCTATACAAATAACACTGAATTCACTTGAAAGTTTCTATAAATGCTGTTCCTATGGATAGTATTCTATAAAAATATTTAGTGCTTACTTTTTCCCATTTTCTTTTTAGCCTAAAAATTGCAAGTCTTTGTAAACACCAACTTCAAAATAAAATAAAAAAATCAAAGGCATTTGTTTTATCACTGTCCAAATACTTTTGGATTGTATTTGGGGAGTTGACATAACACTTTTGTTGTTTATACAATCAACACCAATATTTAAGGTTGTGATTTATATGAATGTATAGAAGTGTATTTTATGTGCTGTGACAAATCACTAATTAACTTTTTTCAAACACCTCTTTAATTTAAAGTGATGAAATAAAACAAATGCATCTATAATATAATAAAATGATAACAGAAATATTGTCTTTAGACAGACGTTTTAGACAGAAGACAGATTGATGTCACACTGCTGGACATTTCCAAAATGTCAACAACACATCACAACAGTAAAGTATTGCACAATATACTTGAAATATTTTTTTTTTATATTAAGAGTTGTTTTTCTGATGGATCTAGGAAGTGAACATACTGGGTGCACTCTTCTTGTTATATTGTGCACTGTAGCCTTACATAGGAACACATTCATTCTATTCTAGAACTCTAGAACTCCGGAGCAGAAAAGATCTTGGTCTGCTCCGGAGGCCTACTCAATCACCGACCCCCACTCCTGCACCCCGCCCACAATGGAGGTGCCTCAAGCGGCGTGAAAAGAAGCGGAAGAGGGGTAAGCGCAGAGGGATCCGAGCTAGGCTAGCGGCTAACCCACAGAAACCCACTATCCCCATAATCGTTCTGGCCAACGTACGCTCCTTAGACAACAAATTGGACTACATCTGACTACTACCTTCATCTCAGAGGACTGTAAGGGACTGTTGTGTTTTTGTGTTCATGGAAACATGGCTCAGCAACAGTGTCCCGGACTGTGCCATGCAGCTCGACCAGCTAACTTGCTACCGTGCAGACAAAGCTGTTGCAGTCTGCAAATACTGCTCACCAGTGGTGGAGTTTATGGTTATTAAGTGTACAGCAACACATAGACTTTCCAACACGGGGAAATAACACACTGGACCTTGTTTACACCACCCAGAGAGGAGCTTACAAGGCTCCCCCCCCCCACTTCGGTGCCTCAGACCACATTACTGTCATGCTAATGCATGCTTACAGGCCGCTCATTAAAGTCATCAAACCAGTTCGTAAGCAGATACAAGTGTGGCCAGAAGGGTCTTCAGAGGCTTTACAGGACTGCTTCAACACCACAGACTGGAGTATGTTTAAGCAGGCTGCCACATACAACAGCACCATTGACCTCCGTGAGTACGCAGAGACTGTTACAGCCTACATCAACAAATGCACTGAAGATGTAACAGTGACCAAAACCATCACTGTCCGTGCCAATCAAAAGCCATGGCTGACAGGGGAGGTCTACAGCCTCCTGAAGGCTCAGAACGTTGCCTTCAGAGCTGGGGATGAGGCTGAAGACAGCTTGGGCCAACCTGTCCTAAGACAGACTAAGAGACAGTACTCCAGAGGGATAGCCCATCGCTTCAATGACAGCAGAGACACACGGAGCCTGTGGCAGGGGATACAGACCATCACAAGCCTGTGACAGCACCAGTAGGCTGGTCGCCTACTAAGAGACAGTGGAACTCACTAAAGTCTTCACAGATATCTTCAACATCTCTCTTAATCGGGCTGTCGTCCCCACATGTTTCAAAGCCACCACCATCATTCCGGTCTCAAAAAAGTAATCTCCCTTCTGCTTTAATGACTAGCATCCAGTTGCACTTACTCCCATCCTCATGAATTGCCTCAAACGGCTAGTCATGCAGCACATTAAGTCTGTCCTGCCTCACTTTACACCTCACTGTGTAATTGGCTGTTGGATTTTCTCACCGAAATACCACAAGCAGTACGGGTCAGCAGTAACACATCCAGCACCATCACTCTAAACACTGGGGACCCTCTAGGATGTGTGCTGAGCCCCATCCTCTTCACTCTGCTGACCCACGACTGCGCACCATCACACAGCTTCAACATCTTCATCAAGTTTGCGGATGACATGACTGCGGTGGGTCTTAGTAGCAACAGGGATAAGACAAAATACAGAAGTGAGGTAAGCCACCTGGCTGGGTGGTGCAAAGACAACAATCTCTCTCTAAATGTGGAGAAGACGAAGAAGATTGTTGTTGACTTCAAGAGAGCGCTCACTAAACATGCTCCTCTAACCATCAACAGTACATTTGTGGAAAGAGTGAGCAGCACCAAGTTCCTGCGTGTGCACATCACTGAGGATCTCTCCTGGGTGAACAACACCACTGCACTGGCCAAGAAATCACAGCAGCGTCTCTACTTCCTCCACAAACTAAGAAGAGCAAGAGCACCAGTCCCCATCATGTGCACCTTCTACAGAGGCCCCATCGAGTGCATCCTGTCGAGCTGCATCACTGTGTGGTTTGGCCCCTGCAATGTGTCTTGCCGCAAAACTCTCCAACTCATAGTGAGGGCAGCTGAGAAGATCGTTGGTGTCCCTCTCCCCTCCCTCCAGGACATCTACCGCACCCGTCTCACCAAAAAAGCCCTCTGCATAGCAGCTGATCCCACCCACCCCATGCATAGCTTCTTCAGCCTGCTGCCATCAGGGAGGAGGCTGCAGAGTCTCCAGGCCAAGACCAGCAGACTGAATGATAGCTTCATCAATCAGGCTGTCAGGAAGCTTAACTCTCTCCCGGCTCTGCCCCCACTCCCCTCTACCTCCCCACAAACTTCCTCCCCACGTCCCCACTCTGACACATACTCACTAACACTCACAGACCTGCACCAGTCACTTTGTGCAGCATTGGTCTGCTAGTTACCTTATAACTACCTCTTATCTGTTATAAGACTGCTTTCTGTCTATTTATCATATTTACTAGCTCTGTTTGCACTCCACAGTTTGCGTTTGCACTCTTTGCCATGTGCCCTTACTTGTATGTTGTATTTTTCATTATATGTATAATTGTATTTATTCGTCATTTTAAAGTTCTACCTTTTGTATTTTATATTATCTGTTATGCACCAAGGGTCTGAGGGTAACGCAATTTCAAGTCTCTGTATGTCCTGTACATGTGGCAGAATTGACAATAAAATTGACTTTGATCAATGCACATAAATGGAGCGCTATAGTAAACACGGATGTGCAAAGGTGCATCACATGCGAACACAAACCTCACTGGAATGACATGAGGACACTCATATCAGCAACAATACTGGGCCATCTTGGTTAATATTTCAGTAATGATAAAATGAGAGCAGTTACCAACCTCTCAAAACTCTTTATATAGGTCTGGGTGTCTGTCTTTCAAGTGCAAAATCAGTGGTGTTAGCACCTTTTATTAGCACTGCTTTGTAACAACGCTTGCATATTGGCTTGCTTGTGTCTTTTGGCTTTTCGTGTTCATATGCCTCAAAACTGTATATTAGTTTTGAGGCATATGCCTTGCAAAAGTATTCATACCCCTTGAAATTTTTTACATTTTGTCACCTTACAACCACAAACTTAGATGTATTTTATTGAGATTTTACATGATAGACCATCACAAAGTAGCACAATTGTGAAGTGGAATGAAAATGATATACGGTTTTCAAAATTTTAAGCAAATATCTGAAATCTGAACAGTGTGGCATGCATTTGTATTCAGCCCCTGTACTCTGATACCCCTAAATAAAATCCAGTGCAATCAATTGCCTTCAGAAGTCATCTAATTAGTTAATAGAGTCCACTTGTGTGTAATTTAGTCTCAGTATAAATACACCTGTTCTGTGAAGGCCTCAGTGGTTTGTTAGAGAACACTAGTGAACAAACAGCATCACAAGGAACTCACCAGACAGGTCAGGGATAAAGTTGTAAAGAAGTTTAAAGCAGGGTTAGGTTATAAAAAATATCCCAAGCTTTGAACATCTCAAGGAGCACTGTTTATTCCATCATCCAAAAATGGAACAGGTATGCCACAACTGCAAACCTACCAAGACATGGTTGTCCACCTAAACTGACAGACCAAGCAAGGAAAGCACTGGTCAGAGAAGCAGCCAACAGGCCCGTTGTCACTCTGGAGGAGCTGCAGAAATCCACAGCTCAGGTGGGAGAATCTGTCCACAGAAAAACTATACGTCGTGTACTCCACAAATCTGGCCTTTATAGAAGAGTGGCAGGAGAAAAAAACATTTTTGAAAAAAAGGCAAAACAAGTCCCGTTTGCAGTTTGCCACAAGCCATGTTGGGGACACAGCAAACATGTGGAAGAAGGTGCTCTGGTCAGATGAGACCAAAGTTGAACTTTTTGGTCTAAATGCAAAGCGTTATGTGTGGCGGAAAAGTAACACTGCTCATCACCCTGAATACACCATCCCCACTGTGAAACATAATGGTGACAGCATCGTGCTGTGGGGATGCTTTTCTTCAGCAGGGACAGGGGAGCTGGTCAGAGTTGATGGGAAGATGGATGGAGCTAAATATAGGGCAATCCTGGAAGAAAACTGGGAAGAAGATCCACCTTTCAGCAAGACAATGACCCTAAATATACAGCCAGAGCTACATTGGAATGATCTGGATCAAAGAATATTCATGTGTTAGAATGGCCCAGTCAAAGTCCAGACCTAAATCCCATTGACCATCTGTGGCAAGACTTGAAAATTGCTGTTCACAGACGCTCCCCATTCAATCTGGCTGAGCTTGAGCTATTTGCAAAGAAGAATGAGCAAAAATTTTAGTCTCTCGATGTGCAAAGCTGGTAGAGACATACCCCAAAAGACTTGCAGCTGTAACTGCAGCGAAAGGTGGCTCTACAAAGTATTGACGTAGAGGGGCTAAACACAAATGCACACCACACTTTTCAGATTTTAATTTGCTTAAAATTTTGAAATCCATGCATCCTTTTCGTTCCACTTTAAAATTATGTGCAACTTTGTGTTGGTCTATTACATAAAATCTCAATAAAAAACATTTAAGTTTGTGGTTGTAATGTGACAAAATGTGGAAAAGTTCAAGGGGTATGAATACTTTTGCAAGGCAGTGTAGTTACAGACAGCACTTCTGCTGTGTTCTGCTGTGCACTTGTGCTGCTCCGCACTCGCATCTTACTCACAAACTCTATTTAACCCGAGCGAATGAAAGACAGGCACTGCGGTCACGTGTGCTGTGTGTCAACTCACTGTTGGAGAGAAGAGAGTGAAAGCACCCAAGGCTAGACTGCTATCAGTAGCTGCGCTTACATTGACACTTTTTGTTTCAATCGGATTGAAATCAATCAGATTGATGAATCTGAGTGCAGTGTTTACATGAATCCTGTATCAAGTAAGTAATCGGGTTGATGTGCGCGTTTACATGACACGCTTAGAATCAGATTTGATCTTTTCACATGCGCACAGTACACAAATACGCGTTTCCCACCATACCATACTAGCAACCACTCTATTGCCATTGCTTCTTTTTACGTTTTATCAAAGCACAATTGACATTTAAAACACTAAGCAACATCATTCTTTCATTAACCATCTAGTCAAATTGCCATATGACAATAACAGCCGTGCATTATACGTCATTACGCAATTTGTACGTCATTGCATATGCGCTGAGCTTTCTAGTTTCATCCATGTAAATGCAGCTACTGTATCGATACTTTGAGGAATTATTTTTGGTTCCGCTTTATATATTTCAGTATCGATACTTATCGAAATAACAATATTTTTGACAACACTACAACATATTTCTTTTTCTGGACAAAAAATGGCTTATTGTGGGGGGCGGGTGCTATGACTTTTATAAGCGATCGGTTGTACAATGTTTTTGGGGCGTATGAAAAAGTTGGCAAAAATTTCATAGACTTAACATTAAGCAGATCATTATGACGTTATAGCACTGCATCAGAATGTTGCAGAGACTTGGGGGTGGGCTCATATCGCTCTGCTTAGTAAGCAGCAACAAATGGTAACATTTCACCTACATAGCCACGTCCTAGCAACCAGTTATTGTACCCTACCAACCACCCCATTGGAAGTTGGCTCTTTTAATTCAACACACATATCCATCTATTGGGTTTACTCTGTTAACTGTCTAGCTACACCCTAGAAACCATTTACTGTACCCTAGCAACCATATAATAAAATGAATAAGCCATATCTCAGCATTGAAACACTTCTGAGACATGTGGGTATGCTTATTTGACTCAGGCTGTCAGTGGGCTTTAGGTATTGCCCTTGCAACTTCCTGACAGAGATGGGGGACTCGACTCAAATGACTTGACTCGAGTCTGACTCGAGTCACAATTTTCTTTGACTTGCGACTTGCTTGATTGAAGTAAGAAAATGACTTGACTTTGACTTGAGAGCAAGTGACTTGAGACTTGCTTGGACTTGACCATATGTGACTTGTCCCCATCTCTGATTAGCCCTCTGGGGTCGACAAACGCGCCGGCACGTTTTGAGGCATGTTTTGATGATAACGCGGAAATTAACGTAAAATCCTCCGTCATTTCTGATCGTACAGATACAATCAATACATCATTCGAATCTGCAAAGGGTCTATTTTTATTTGTATTCACTCTTAATAACAATAAACCCCTGTGCTTTAAAAAAAAAAAGAAGAAAACAGACAGAATATGCACTCTGCCTTGGCTGTCTCCGTCATCTCTTTTCACAGACACATAAATGAAACAACCGAAATCTCAGTGAATACGTGCCCCACAGACATAATAAATATACGTATAGAAAGCTTGAAATGTGTACTTTTACATAAATAAATTAAAATCAAAAACAAATATTCTCTTTTTAAGTAATCCGTATGAATGTTAGAGGATGTATCGTTTCTCTTGTATCACCTCATTACCGCTAATGTGATCCCGCCTCGCACTGAGCGCTCTGTTCAAAATATCTGAGGCGAGTCAGGTCATCATGTGCACACCCCGAAAAGCTGCAGAAATCGTCAAAGCTTCATAATATAATTTACCGACTTTATCTGCGCGTTTGAATGATGGCATGCTACACGAGTGAAGAAGCCCTTCAGATGATTCTGGACAGCGAGTTCACCTCCTCAGACAAAGAACGCGATGACTTTTAGTTTTGAACAGAGTGCATATATAAACTATGCTATATATAAACAAATATAATATTATGCTACGATGTCTCTTACGAAAATAACCATGGTTTTATTTATTTGACATTTTGTAATGTTAAGACTATATTTTTTCCAAACGGTAAAATTGTTCACTAAGCTTCT